>JAGDYQ010000185.1:1786475-1977910 GCA_021962125.1 Bulinus truncatus
TTTTTTAAGTAAACATAATTCACAGGCCCGCTATAAACATATTCAATATAGCACCAGAGATGCTCACATAATTTGTCAATCTAGTCCTTTTTTAGTCGCATTGTTTTGTTTCCCTTGTTATTATTTGACCACTGGTTGAGGTCAAGTTTCGCTAATCTACTTCTTATTCTGTGTCAATAGAATACATAATTGAAAGATTATCCCAAAGTTGACCTCACCCATTGTAAGTGAATAGGTAGCAGATAAATGGTTTTTATTTGTCAAGTCTAATTTTTGCAATTTTTTTTTCAAATTAAATTGATTGAGTTAGTGTTTCAAAGAATAACTGAGACAACTGTTGACTATTAAAGTTATTTAATAATCTGATAGTTCTTTTAATATTTATATTTTAAGGCAGTTTGATAGTGAAGTACGATTTAAGTTTTCGATTAAATTTTAATTAGTTGTTAATTAAAATTTTTTTTCGAAAGTGTGACGTACTTTAAGGGGGGGGGGTCCCGAGATTTGTGACACTTTGTGACAGGGGGGAGGGGGGTCAAAAATCGTCAAAAATAGCGTGACGTACTTTATGGACGGCCCCTGAGACAATTTAAACTTATCTACATGTACAATGACTGAGACAATTTAAACTTATCTACATGTACATTGACTGAGACAATATAAACTTATCTACATGTAGATTGACTGAGACAATTTAAACTTATCTACATGTACATTGACTGAGACAATTTAAACTTATCTACATGTACATTGACTGAGACAATTTAAACTTATCTACATGTACATTGACTGAGACAATATAAACTTATCTACATGTAGATTGACTGAGACAATTTAAACTTATCTACATGTACATTGACTGAGACAATTTAAACTTATCTACATGTTCATTGACTGAGACAATTTAAACATAGGTACATGTACATTGACTGAACTTACCTCCAGCTCTGCAGGTAATATCACTGGCTCCACCTATATAACAAGAGATGAGCAACAGGCCCAGGCTCAGTGACATGAACGCCACGTCCTGGCATATCAGGCAACACTTCCAGGCGACTGGAATCACAAAACTGAAGAGTAGTTTTGACGTCATGCAGACTATGCAGCCAAACAATGCCAAGGCCGAGAACACCGTCAGTGTCGTCTGCAAGCCTGGATCTGTTGCAGACGACAGTTTTGGAACATCTGTCACATTTGTTGTATTCATTTCATGTACATCTTATTGGTCGATGGCTTCACTGCTGCTTGCGATTTCCACACAGCTGTCTACAGCCGCCAAATTATCGGTAGTTAATTATTCACTAACTTGATTGTGTAACTTTGGATGATGTTAGCCGGAAACGTTCTTACCAAGAGTCAAATTAAATTTGTTACAACAAATTTAACATTTATAACTTTTACATGAGAAACAAACATATTCCCAAAACTGTTTTTCCTAATTAAAAGTTATGAAAATCGTATTTGTTTATTGTTTTTGTTTATGTACAATGTTCGCAGCAGTCACTTTATGGGTTATGTATTGTTGATATTATTACTGATGAGGTTATCTTTTTGCTCCTGTACAGTTATCAGGTCAATGTCTTCCATAACAGGCATTGTGTCTGTGTGATTCTCTATAGTTTAATATCTCATGACTTGATGGAAACACTTTTCAACATTTCACATACATCAAGTCGCTGTCTCCCTTTATTCACAAGAAACAACATCATTGGTTTAACCAAATTCTGCGCTGAATTGAAGTCTACGTCAATCGGGACACAATAACTTCTGAAAAATTTAAACAAAAATACTTTCAAATTAAGAAGTCATCTTTGATTTATTCAAATTAATTTGTACAATTTAACTTCACACTGTAATGTATACAACGAAATGTAATGGATACAACGAAATATAATGGATACAACGAAATGTAATGGATACAACAAAATGTTTATCCAAACCAGAAATAAAAGCTGAATAACGAAAAATTCAATATTTAATTTCTAAAATCGGGCGTAAAAGCGAATGAAGGGATTATCGATACTGAAAGTCTTCAATTTAAAAGCTAAAAAGATTTCTCAAAACAAATATTGAAATCTTCATAAACTCAAATAATCATTGACAGAAATCTAAACGATAGTTTTTAGATAGAAAGTTATATAATTACTACACGAATATATGTTTTACAGACTACGACCAAGGATAAAAAAAAATTGAAGAATATGATATTTGTGTGTTTGACCTAAATCCATAAATGGACTTCAGAGCCTAAGGATAATAAAGTAAATAACATAAATAACAGCTTGAGTTGTAATGAATGGCACATCTTCGTGTTTAGTGTAAGCTAAGGTGATACTTAAGTTTGTAAGTTTGTGCTGACATATTACATGTATTGTTTGATTGTGCTGACATATTACATGTATTGTACCTTGGGTAAATGTTGCACACTTAAACACAATTTTTGCTTTATTTTTAAACATTTTGTTAAGGCTTTACATGAAGTCTTAGTTTATAGACACAACACCGGACAATGATCTCTTGACGATAAACACTTGACAATTAACACTGGACAATTAACAATGGACAATTAACTCTTGACAATTAACACTACACAACAAACACTGGACAATAGACATTTAACAATTTACTTCAGAGGTTCCCAAGATTTTGTCGACAACCGCCTACTATTTCAATGAAAATTCACAGGAGCCTGAGAATCGCGAGCAGTGGCCTTGACAGTGTCTTTGCCCATGGCCCAAATAAAAATGTAACTTTGACTAGGGCCCGCAAATGTACCTTGCCTAGGGTCCACTAAAACGTTTAAAAAGCTAAGAGCTCATCAACAGTTTTCTGGATAATCTATATACCCCAATGAATTGAAGTGGAAAATTCTACCATAAATAAGACATCTAGGAGTATTCAATTACAAAATTGTGTAATAAATACAATATGAAATAACTCAAATAATATCAGATAACAATATAATGAGCTTATTATATGTACAGTGATTATAACGATGTAATTAACGTATTACATGTACAGTAGGGTGCATCACCACAATAGAGGAAAAAATTGATTGTTTGTTTTTGAGCTGTCTATATTTCTAATTTGTTCTAATATCATTAATAATAACTTGTGTAAAATATTTTTCAAATCAGAGTTGATTTAGAGGTCCCCCCCCCCGCCCAAGAAATCACAAAACATGACATGTAAAGAAAAAAAAAGTTTATTCTAGCCTATATAAAATTACATTAAAGTATTAAATTATATATTACTGTTACATTTAATTCAGTTTCACTTTGTTGCACGTTTGTAAGGTTTACGCACATTTGAGATGTTTTTGCGGTCCATTTCTACCACTTGAAGAATGTTTTGAAAATGTTCATCCGTTCGCGCTGCTTCAACAAAGTCAGATGCCAGTTTCAATCATCTCTCGGCACAATCGTTAACAACGTTAAAAGCAGCAACATTTTCTGCACTGGCAATGTAAGAAGCTGTTTGGCACCAATCATCAACAGGCAGTTGGAAGTATCATGTGTCCAGTTGAAGTCTGTATATAGTAAACCACGAGTCAACTCCAGCCAGATCACACAACCGAGTTTTAGAATCAATTGATTGGAATCGTGGTTTTCCCGAACCATTTCCAAATCGATTCTGTGGAGTTTGGAGGGCAACCACTGGTCGAGGCCTTAGTAGAGCATCTGCTAGAGCTCGCTTTTCCAACACAGGTACTTCATTGCTGAACAGAGCAAGTGGGATCATTTCAGCAGTGAGGTACCACAGATGCCTAATCAGGGCACGGATTGCTGACTTGGATATGTCTCTGTTGACATCGTTGTAATTTAAAAGTCGCTTGTAGAGCTGTAGATCATTCCATGGTGCATCCACACTCTTTTTGCAAGTGAGCCACCACACGACATAAACATGTGCTACAAATGTAGCAAATGCACTAATCTTTGGCACTTGATCACGTGTGGTAATAGTACCTGGAGGCAATAATTGAATTTGTTTCTCACACAGTGCAATCTTGAGGCATTATATCAGCTTTGCCATCCATCGTGCTTTGTGCAGGGCACCTGGTCTTTTAAAGTTAACCTCCTTATTTGTAGCATTCAGGTAAACAAGGGACAGCTTAAGGAATTCGTGATAGTCGTCTCGCAAGAATTCGGTTTGTTTACTCGAGTTGGCATGTGCAATTACCTCATCTCTCATTATCGCCAGTCGCTCTTGAGCCTTCAGATCGTGATCAGCTAACGTAAACGAACTACAAACGTGAGACCAATCATGTGCTACCAACTCCCAATTACTTCGCAGCTTGGTGAACAAAGTTAAATCCGGGGATTTGGAAACTTCTATTTTCATGTCTGTAAACACATCCGAGAGGATAACTTCACCAATGTGATGGCGACAAGCTGACCACAGAAGAGCACGTTGCAGCATATTTTGTATGACAATGCAGGCAGCAGTATGATGACCAGTGTTTGATCTTGTTGTGTCGAATGTCATATTAATGATACAATCATTACAATGCCACTCTGTCATTAGCTTCATGGTTAATTCTGCAATTATTTCACCAACGGGTTTCTTTGTTGCCTTGGCATAATTTGGCAATCCTAGAAGTTTCAATTGCTTTGCATCACCGACAACAACTGGTATGCGTTCTTCAGTGACACGATGATTTTTTAGAGAAGGTGTCAGTTTGCCATCCCAGTGGAGAGTGCAGAGTTTGGGTGATTCCCAGGAGTCGTGGATCTTTGTAGATATCTCACAACTTTGCGACGTGAACGATCTGCAGTGGCATAGAAAGAAGCCACCATTGATACATCACCCCAGACTCGCTAATAAGGCCCTGTGTGAAAGCTGCCTGCTGTGTTGGTGTAATCTTTAATCTTGTCGCTAGTGACACAAGATTTGGTCGGCTTAAAACATTTGGAGGTACAAATACCAAAGCTCCTGTTGGCTTTCTTCGCTTTTGCAATGGCATTATATCATCCAAACAGTTATCAACAGACTCCATATTATCTTCAGATTTAGAAGTAGAATCATCGGGTTCGTCACTGCTACCCTCGCTGGAAGGCACTGATATCGTTGAACATGCTGCATTTTCTTCTCTTGCGCGTTTCTGACGTTCCAATGTTGCGACATCTCGTGAATGGCGTCGAGCGACTTTTTTTGTGTTTTGTCAAATGATCCAAAGCTGGAAGACCTGTCTCCTTTCATAGACCTCAAGAATGCTAGATCTTCTGCATTCTTGATAATAGTCTCGACATTTGGTGGCCACAGTTGAAAAGTTGTTGCCAACATAGATTTCATTTGTTCCAGTTTACGTTTGGTGGCTGGTGTGTTTCGGCGACTTTTATCAATTGAACGAACTTTATTGTATTCATCAAGAAGCTGAACAATCTTCTCACAAGCTCTCCTCTTTGTCACCATTGGAATGTTGCTTTTTCGTAGAAAGCAGTAACTTGATTCAGCACGATTTTGGCAGTTGTAAATCGAGAAGGTGCACCAAGAGAACCTGGACGCTCACTGTGTGCTGCTACATTGCAGTGATACATCATGCACCTCAAAATTTGTAAACAACTTGGTAGTCGAAGAACTCCAGTAATTATAGCATCATCAACACAGATTGCAGGGCCAATGCCAAACAATTCAGTTTTCAGAAGAGTTTGTGGTTTCTTTGTTCGCGAGGCAGGAGACGCAGTAATAACTGGATATGCAACTGTTGAAGTGATGCCAGGGTCAGCCAGCATTTCCTTAGAAGGTGTAAACATTTTATTGTTGTTTTTCATATCATTTCCATGTTCAGATTTTATAGGTCGTGTGTATCAGAAATTAAAATAATATAAATAAAGAAATTAAAATGCTTGCCTTGGTCATCAATATGCGGTAAGGAAAAGTGTTGTTTTTGCTAATAAAATGTGAATTTTAAATTTTATTTCTAGCACAACTGCTTATCAAAATCAATCATAGCTATCAAACATTATAAAACCAAAGACTATAAAACAATTTATATAGCGCTTCACTTTTTGTAAGTCTGTAAGACTATACAAGTAAGGATGGTTTTATCTAGTTTTCGCTTAATTATGCAAACTTTGTTGAATTCGGGGGACCTCTAAATATTGTCAAATATTTTTTTTACACAATGCTTTTTTTTATCAATGGAACAAATTTAAATAGCAGACAGATCAATTATTAAAATTTTTTTGGTGATGCACCCTAATGTACAGTAATTATAAAGATGTAATTAGCTTATTACATATACAGTAATTATTAGGGAGCGACCGATATGCCTTTTTACCGATAGTCCGATACCGATGTTTTTCCCCAGAATTTTTACCGATACAGAAACCGATACCGATATTTTTTTTAACCAACAACAATGCCAAACACGTGTTTTTCTCGTGCTACAGCTAATGACGTATGTCAACCCATGCTCACCCCTTTCCTGTCATATTTCGTAACACTTCGCCCACACGTAAGTCTTGTTCCTCCCCCCCCCCCCAACTTCCCATCCCAAAAAAATACACACAGATGTTCACTAATTGTATCATTCAAGGTCATACATTAGAATTTAAAAATGCCAATCCTATTGTTTCAAGGTCATATCGCTGATGCAATTTTTGTGATGACAATTTCTATGTACGGGTTTTTTTTTTTTCGTTTTTTTTTTTAAATCTTGTCTGATCTGGTTATAGAATTGAGTTATTTACGGTTTTTTTTTCTGCAACTCTGTTGTGAAAAAAAAAACAATGTATCGGCAGCCAAAAAACGGCCGGTCCGATAGTTAACCCATAGTGCCAATATCGGTTCGACTATCGGTCGCTCCCTACAAAAATCGGACTATCCGATATTAACCGATAGTGCCAATATCGGTCCGATACCGATCCGATTATCGGTCGCTCCCTAGTAATTATAACATGTAATGAACGTATTGCAGTGTCAGTTTTCAACAAATGTATGCAGTACAATAAGGTCATAATGTTTAACAATTGGCGATTAGTTCAATTATTTCTTTGTATATTAAGTATTGGCATTATTATAATCTGGTCACTATAAGTCTTAATTTTCATTGTTGCACCTATTGTTTCACAAACTGAAATAAGCTTTATTAAATCATTTATATTTAATATGTTTATTTCATCACATTATAGCTGCACAATTATTTCATCACATTATAGCTGCACAATTATTTCATCACATTATAGCTGCACAATTATTTCATCACATTATAGCTGCACAATTATTTCATCACACTATAGCTGCACAATTATTTCATCACACTATAGCTGCACAATTATTTCATCACATTATAGCTGCACAATTATTTCATCACATTATAGCTGCACAATTATTTCATCACATTATAGCTGCACAATTATTTCATCACACTATAGCTGCACAATTATTTCATCACACTATAGCTGCACAATTATTTCATCAATGTTTATTATTTCAGATTCCCTCAACAAACGTAATCATTTGGGGGGGGGGGGGGGGCGGAATTCACATAGTACAGAAGATACATCACAATTTCTAAGTTGTTTTGGTTGTACCGTAGCAAACATCTACAAAAAGTCTCAGATATGTATCCCCCATCTGTTATGACTCAGTATATATTACATGGTACAGTGTCTTCCTCAATACAAAATGTAATACAATATGTTTACACATTACAGTTACAATATGTTTACACATTACAGTTACAATATATTTACACATTACAGTTACAATATATTTATAACTTACAGTTACAATATATTTACACATTACAGTTATAATATATATTCACACATTACAATTACAATATATTTACACATTACAGTTACAATATATTTACATATTACAGTTACAATATATTTACACATTACAGTTACATCATATTTACACATTACAGTTACAATATATTTATACATTACAGTTATAATATATATTCACACATTACAATTACAATATATTTACACATTACAGTTACATCATATTTACACATTACAGTTACAATATATTTATACATTACAGTTATAATATATATTCACACATTACAGTTATAATATATTCACACATTACAGTTACAATATATTTACACATTACAGTTACAATATATTTACACATTACAGTTACAATATATTTACACATTACAGTTATAATATATTCACACATTACAGTTACAATATATTCACACATTACAGTTACAATATATTTACACATTACAGTTACAATATATGTATACATTACAGTTACAATATATTTACACATTACAGTTACAATATATTTATACATTACAGTTACAATATATTTACACATTACAGTTACAATATATTTACACATTACAGTTACAATATATTTACACATTACAGTTACAATATATTTACACATTACAGTTAATATATATATATACACATTACAGTTAAAATATATTTACACATTACAATTACAATATATTTACATATTACAATTACAATATATTTACACATTACAATTACAATATATTTACATATTACAAGTACAATATATTTACACATTACAGCAGTGGCGTCACTACGGTTGGTGTTAACCTGTGTGGAAAATTCAGAGTGTCACCCCTCCCCCCCCCCTTTTCAAGATTTCCACTATGAGCAATGGTACATATTTCGAATTTTCCTGCACTAGACCTTAGAGAATTTACTTTAAAATAACTTAGCGATAAAACGATATTATTACTGACTGTATTTCAGAGAGATGTAAATTTCTTTCATTAAACTGAGTTTGTAAACTACGTCTCCAATTTCATGAAACCACGTGACTACATGCGTTCTTTTTTTTTTAGAACGTTTGCAAAAAACAACAACCTAGATTGATTCGAGCAGCTTTGAATTGTATTCATTTACCTAAGCTGCAGACGTTCGGACTGTGCATAGTTGGCACCCTGTGCTACTGCTTTGCATGTTGACACCCTGTGCTACTGCTTTGCATGTTGACACCCTGTGCTACTGCTTTGCATGTTGACACCCTGTGCTACTGCTCTGCATAGTGACACCCTGTGCTACTTCTCTGCATGGTGACACCCTGTGCTACTTCTATGCATGGTGACACCGTGTGCTACTTCTATGCATGGTGACACCGTGTGCTTCTTCTATGTATGGCGACACAATGTGCTACTGCCTTTGTATGGTGACACCCTGTGCTACTGCTCTGTATGGCGACACAATGTGCTACTGCTCTGTATGGTGACTCCTTGTGCTACTGCTCTGTATGGTGACTCGTTTGCTACTGCTCTGTATGATGACTCCTTGTGCTACTGCTCTGTATGGTGACTCCTTGCGCTACTGCTCTGTATGGTGACTCCTTGTGCTAATGCTCTGTATTGTGACTCCTTGTGCTACTGCTCTGTATGGTGACTCCTTGTGCTACTGCTCTGTATGGCGACACAATGTGCTACTGCTCTGTATGGTGACTCGTGTGCTACTGCTCTGTATGGTGACTCCTTGTGCTACTGCTCTGTATGGTGACTCGTGTGCTACTGCTCTGTATGATGACTCCTTGTGCTACTGCTCTGTATGGTGACTCCTTGCGCTACTGCTCTGTATGGTGACTCCTTGTGCTAATGCTCTGTATTGTGACTCCTTGTGCTACTGCTCTGTATGGTGACTCCTTGTGGTACTGCTCTGTATGGCGACACAATGTGCTACTGCTCTGTATGGCGACACAATGTGCTACTGCTCGTATTTTTTTAACTATGATTGATTATAAAGCCTACTATACCGATTTTTTTCTGCTATAAAATTTGGAACTGTTAATTTTGTTGTCACCTCTAGAATGCTGTCACCCGGTGCTGCCTGCACGCCCCGCATCCCCTAGTGATGCCACTGCATTACAGTCAGTGCTTTTTCAATGTGAGGAAAAAATTATTACTTTTTTGTATTTTAACGTTTATTATTAATTTATTATTAATTTGTTAAAATTGAATTATTTTAAAATAGTATCTTTGCAGTTGTGATTTAGTTTGCATCGAGGTGCGAACTGGTAGTTAAAAGTTAGACAATCCCTCACTGAGTACCGGCACCTATTTTCTTTTACAAAAAAAGCACGGATTACAGTTACAATATATTTACACATTACAATTACAATATATTTACACCTTACTACAGAAGCGTAGCTGGGGGGGGGGGGCGCGGGGGTACATATGTCCCCGGGCACCGAGGTTCAGGGGCGCCAAATGGTATATTATAAATATAATATTATATGGTTTTCGAATGGGGGGGCGCTAAAAAGGTATTAAAAAGGTAAAATGCCCCGGGCGCGAGTTGCCTTGCCCACCCCTCGCTACGCCTCTGCCTTACAGTTACAATTTATGTACACATTTGTACCAAAAGAAATCGATTCTTAAATTAGGACAATAGAGATATTTAAACACGACAATGCTTAATCTGCTCATGCCATTCATTCATATTTGAATGTTACTGTTGTACAAATTATATATTTTATAACTTCCGCCGCCCAATCAATTAATCCCCCCCCCCCATTATTACCACTGCCCCCTTGAATCGTTTCAGCCCACTTTGCCTATCACTGGTTTAATGTTTAAAGAGAATGATTATTTTAAATATAAGAAAGATATCTGTAGATAATAAATGAATGTCAAATACTCAAGTAGAATTGTGAGAACCTGACTGTTAAATACTGTTAATATTTATGAGTTAGATTTTTTAAAAAGCTCATAGGCCATGATATATATATGTGTATACCATTTATATAGACTGAGATAATATTGTATACCATTTATATAGGCAGAGATAATATGTATATACCATTTATATAGACACAGATAATGTGTATATACCATTTATATAGACTGAGATAATATTGTATACCATTTATATAGACTGAGATAATATTGTATACCATTTATATAGACTGAGATAATATTGTATACCAGTTATATAGACTGAGATAATATTGTATACCATTTATATAGACAGAGATAATATGTGTATAACATTTATATAGACAGAGATAATATGTGTATAACATTTATATAGACACAGATAATATATGTATACCATTTATATAGACTTGTGTTTACCATTTTACATTTGTTCTACACCTCAGCTTTATAAAAAAAAAGACAGTCACCTATCCGGCAACTAAATTTGTTATTATCATTGCTTGGTATTAACATACATATTTACAAGTTCAGCCATTAAACATACTGATCTACAGTTCTGCTGTTGACATTACACTGGCATGTCAGGTCAATACAATCATATTGACTAGACCCAGGTAGGCAACAAATCTATCAAGATAACTCAGATCGATAAAATCACTTGACTTTGTTGAGATCAGATTTTTTTTTACTCTGCACCTTGCAGGAGAAATGACTTGAAATCTGACCACGGAATAGCAGGGTGGAACATTTGGTTTACAGTGATAGAATAAATGTAGATTAAGTGCCCTGTCGGTGTAACAAGAAAGCAAATATAGACACACACAATTTGAAAATAAACATGTGTACAATATTATTGAAGTTAAAACAGTATACTTACTATTTTAACAAACAGTTTTGTTGGGAATTCGTTTTAATGAGAAAAAACAAGTTAACATCTCCAGCTGTGAAATTATTTGGCAATAAAATTGATACAATATGTATGTATATTAGGCGTCATTGTGTATGTTTGTATCAAAGGACTGATCAAGTTTTAGCTTTTTTTATGCAATGAAAAATTATAAATGACGGCTCTATGTTATTTTTCGAAACATATTTTAAAATTTCACTAATAATCTTTTAAAGCGTTAATCGAATTAAAACGACTGCGCTGTTGTTATGGTCTATTTTTTAAAATAATTATTGTGACGTAAAATCCTTTTTTTAAATTGTTCATTATCGTTGATTTTTATCAAATCTATTTTGAATTGTTACTAGAACAGGTTACTTACATGAAGGCAGATGAACTAATTCCACACAAATGTTGTCATTAAAAAAAAAACAACTTGTAAACCGCCCCCCTACCCCGGGGTCCCCTCAGCTTCCATACCAACTAAAAACCGAAAAGAAATAAATCCTACTGTAGTGAGGAAAAAAAACGTATTTCTTAATTAGAAGATATCTGTCAATATTTACATATTGTTACTCATTGCCATTTGTTGTTTTCACTCAATATAATCTATTTAACAGACTCTTAAATGAACGCAACAATCGGTATCTATAAAACGTCGTAAGTATCTGTGGGTGTGGCGTCATGGGCAAGGTACATTTGTTGGCGCCCTCCTCCCGATCTGAAAAGTTGTGAAAAGTGCGAATACATTTAAAAACGCCTTTTCGGCGCCCCTTCTTTGTTTGGCGACCTGTGCTGCCCGCAGTACCAGAGCAAGTAATGGGTCAGTGAGCTTGACCCATGACCCACCCATATGACCCATCAAGTTCTTGACCCAGACCCATCATGACCCATTGAATGTTGTTATTTTTAAGATGGCGGCCATAGAAACCATTTTGAAATTTTAAAAAATCGCGCGACGACGGGTTTTTTTTAGGGTCGGGCGGAGACTAAGGATGGGTCGTGGGTCAAGAAACATTGACCCATGACCCACGTGACCCATCTAATTTTGCGACCCAGTTGACCAATGACCCATTGACCCATTACTTGCTCTGCGCAGTACCCTTCTTACGCTACTGACGACACGTGAAACATGGAGACCACGGAGAGTGTAGTAATGATAGTTATAATACTAGAACTATCCCCACTCGACCTTTCACCCGACCACAACATGGTCAGGTCCAGGTCATAGAGACTATAAATTATATTAAAAAACTGAAAGTTGTTTACTAGTCTAGTTGTAATACAAAAACTTTATATTCCCCTTTCCGCAATAACAATACCAGCAATCACAGCTCCAGGTCATACATGTGTTGTCTATTGATACGATCGGGAAGAGGAACAGAGCTATTGTAGACAGTCAATGGCGATTGACTCTGTTATTTTGACTGCAACAGAGTCGCTATTGACTAATTTGTTTTTGTAATGGCTACACGAAATAAATATGGGTTTCATGCCATGTCATACATGTGTCAGTGATTTGATGTATTAACCTGTCACTGAACTATATCAATATTATTATCATTCCGATCAATAGCACCATTAATGTTTCTAAACGTTCGTATAGTCTTAATAACTAAATTTGTTAACACGTATTTTCATAAAAACATTTTAGTTACGTCTATCGAAAGTAGAGATTATTACTTGTATGCAAAGCCAAATAACTTGGTTTATTCTTATCAAAGACAAAAACATAAATAATATTTTTTAATTCGTTTTTGTTAGAGGCAGCCTTTGCCCAGTCTACGGTAAATGTAATAGTTTTATTCACTAATTCAATCTAAAAAATATATTAAATTTAAATTTATTCTTTGTATTAAAATGTACTAAGGTTATTTTTCATAATCCACGTTTAGATTTTACATAAAATACTTTCACAGCCCATTTCGTGGATATGAATATTGCAGTAGTCTATGGCCGTCACTGCCTAACGGGACTTTTGATGTTTTGATATATATATATATATATATATATATATATATATATATATATATATGTATATATATATATATATATATATATGTATTTCCCTAGAGAAGCTCAAACATTTCTCTGTCTAGGCCCCCAAACACTAAATGAAGTCTCTGTCTAGGCCCCCAAAACCTCAAATGAAGTCTCTGTGTAGGGCCCCCAAACCCCAAATGAAGTCTCTGTCTAGGCCCCCAAACACAAAATGAAGTCTCTGTGTAGGGCCACCAAACACTAAACGAAGTCTCTGTGTAGGGCCCCCAAACACCAAATGAAGTCTCTGTCTAGGGCCCCCAAACACCAAATGAAGTCTCTATGTAGGGCCCCCAAACACCAAATGAAGTCTCTGTCTAGGCCCCCAAACACAAAATGAAGTCTCTGTGTAGGGCCACCAAACACTAAACGAAGTCTCTGTGTAGGGCCCCCAAACACCAAATGAAGTCTCTGTCTAGGGCCCCCAAACACCAAATGAAGTCTCTATGTAGGGCCCCCAAACACCAAATGAAGTCTCTATGTAGGGCCCCCAAACACCAAATGAAGTCTCTATGTAGGGCCCCCAAACACCAAATGAAGTCTCTGTGTAGGGCCCTTAAACACCAAATGAAGTCTCTGTGTAGGGCCCCCAAACACTAAATGAAGTCTGTGTAGGGCCCCCAAGCACTAAATGAAGTCTCTGTGTAGGGCCCCCAAACACTAAATGAAGTAACTGTGTAGGGCCCCCAAACACCAAATGAAGTCTCTGTGTAGGGCCCCCAAACACCAAATGAAGTTTCTGTGTAGGGCCCCCAAACACCAAATGAAGTATCTGTCTTGGCCCCCAAACACCAAATGAAGTATCTATCTAGGCCCCCCAAACACTAAATGAAGTCTCTGTGTAGGGCCCCCAAACACCAAATGAAGTCTCTGTGTAGGGACCTTAAACACCAAATGAAGTCTCTGTGTAGGGCCCCCAAACACTAAATGAAGTCTGTGTAGGGCCCCCAAGCACTAAATGAAATCTCTGTGTAGGGCCCCCAAACACTAAATGAAGTAACTGTGTAGGGCCCCCAAACACCAAATGAAGTCTCTGTGTAGGGCCCCCAAACACCAAATGAAGTTTCTGTGTAGGGCCCCCAAACACCAAATGAAGTCTCTGTCTTGGCCCCCAAACACCAAATGAAGTCTCTGTGTAGGGCCCCCATACACCAAATGAAGTCTCTGTTTAGGGCTCCCAAACACTAAATGAAGTCTCTGTGTAGGGCCCCCAAGCACTAAATAAAGTCTCTGTGTAGGGCCCCCAAACACTAAATGAAGTCACTGTGTAGGGCCCCAAACACCAAATGACGTCTCTGTCTAGGCCCCCCAAACACCAAATGAAGTCTCTGTCTAGGCCCCCCCAAACACCAAATGAAATCTCAGTGTAGGGCCACCAAACACCAAATGAAGTCTCTGTGTAGGGCCCCCAAACACCAAATGAAGTCGTCTCTGAATGCTATTATAGTTACAAGTCGGTTATTAAGGCCTGGACGGTGAACATTCTAAAGATATTGATTAAATTAAAAGGCCTGGAATGTAAACATTCTAAATATATTGATTCATTCAAAAGGTCTGGAATGTGAACATTCTAAATATATTGATTTAATCAAAGGTGTGGAATGTGAACATTATACAGATATTGATTAATTCAAAAGTCAATGAGAAACAAAATGTTTGATTTGTAACAGCGCGCCGCATTATATGTACAAACTATATATTTGTATGCTAGGTGTCATCATGTATGTTTGTATGCTAGGTGTCATCATGTATGTTTGTATGCTAGGTGTCATCATGTATGTTTGTATGCTAGGTGTCATCATGTGTGTTTGTATGTAAGTCGTGATCATGTATTTGTGTGTCATAGGTGTCATCATGTATGTTTGTATGCTAGGTGTCATCATGTGTGTTTGTATGTAAGTCGTCATCATGTTGTTTGTATGTAAGTCATCATCGTGTATGTTTGTATGCTAGGCGTCATCATGTATGTTTTTATATTAGTCTTCATCATGAATGTTTGTATTTTAGACTAATTTAAAAACATTTTAAAGTTATAATACCTGTTGTCTATTTAAGTCTAAATGACAAATGAATTTTGCCCTAGTCACTATATTCCAGACTTGTTACGACAAAGGTCAAGGCAGGAATGGTTTGTTGTTTTTGTAACTACGTTACATTAAGTGTCGCCATTTCATGTCTTATTCAGACAAGTTGAAGTGATTTATAGATAAGCTTTAACAGAGTAGTGGATAAATCAAATCAGCATTTTTGTGCGTCTCGCTGCAGACAGATAAGCTGAATGGGATCAGATAAATTCAAACAAAAAGAATTGATCTAACATTAGCTTTTGTTCTTGCTCAATGATTTCTCGGTTGGGTAAAAAAATGATATGCAATCGGTTGTTCTTTAAATATAATGTTTTGTAACAGAGTTATAAGAACACTTTAATGTGTAGCTCATATTGCATCATCTTTTTTAATGTTATGATTAGCAAAAAAATTATTGGCTGGGTACTATAATTTAGAAGAACACAAATGGTGGCAGAAGTGGCCTTGGTAATACATTTGAATGCGCGGGAAGAGGCCGAGGGCAAAAGCCGGGCCCTGGAACCTACCTGTACGCCAGGCCTTACTTTACGATAATTTCATCGCAACGTGTCCCTTCCCTTTTCATCGCGTCGTGTCCCTTCCCTTTTCATCGCAACGTGCCCCGCCCCTTTTCATCGCAACGTGCCCCGCCCTTTTAAATACTGAGTGGGCCCTCCCTTTTGAATACAGCCGGCCCTGCCCCTTCTTCGTAAATTGCCCCTTGCCCCTTCTTCGTAAATTGCCCCTTGCCCCTTCCGCGTAAATCGCCCCTTGCCCTTTCTGCGTGCTTCCCGTGTGGCCCCTTTGTGTGCATCCCCTTTTGCCCTCATCGTGTCGCCCCGAGGTTCCCCTCGTGACTTGCCCCGTGCGGCCCCTTCGGGTTGCCCCCTGAGTTCCCCCTGAGGAGCCCCTCGTGAGTTCCCCCTGAGGAGCCCCTCGTGAGTACCCCCTGAGGATCCCCCCGAGAGCATCCCCTGACGCCCCCTTTGAGAACCGCCCCTGATGCCCCCTTCTTCAGCCGCCCCTTCCCCTCTCATATTAAATTGCCCCTTACCCCTTCATAGTAAAAGACCCCCCCCTTTTACGCCTTGAGTTACCCCCTAAGCCCCCTCCCATACCCCTACTGGCTTCTACTAAATAAACAAAAATTTTAAATAGGTTTACTATATGAATATTTTTTCTTCGCATTTAACGCCATCTGGTTTATAAACCCCATTTAAAACAAAGACCAAGGGAAGAGGGGGGGGGTATAGGAGCCCGTGGGTGGATTGATATGTACAGGAGCCCTTTGGATTGATATGTACAGGATCCGGTGGATTGATGTGTACAGGAGCCCAGTGGATTGATGTGTACAGGAGCCCTTTGGATTGATGTGTAAGGAGCCCAGTGAATTGATGTGTACAGGATCCGGTGGATTGATGTGTACAGGATCCGGTGGATTGATGTGTACAGGACCACGGTGGATTGATGTGTACAGGGGTCAGGCTGATTAATTGTTGTGCCTCGGTCAAATTCAGACCGGCACTATGCGTTAGGTTGGGTTCGGATAAATCGTATTTTAGATATAGTTTGAGTCTCATTAATAGTTATAGATTAAACGAAAATAGACAAAACATGGTTGTTGATGTAATTTTATATAATGGATATAAAACAAAGGATATCGGTCTGATATATTTACTTGATAACATACATGTCCCTGAACAAGAATGCTTTATATTCTCTTTATAATTTGAGGATCAGGTACTGCATAATAATCTGAGAATAGAGGATTGTATTATAATTTTAGGATCAGGTACTGCATTATTATCTGAGAATAGAGGATTGTATTATAATTTGAGGATCAGGTACTGCATTATAATCTGAGAATAGAGGATTGTATTATAATTTGAGAATCAAGTAGAGCATTGTGAACCCACTCATTAATATATGAAACAAGATTTCAAAAAGTTGCTTTATAAAGAATATCTGTTGAATGGCTGAAAGGACATTTATTTGGTTGTAAAAGCCAATCGATTAAATAAATTGATTACACAACTGCGGTTAACTAGTGTTTGAAACGCATCAGCACACTCATTAACGATAATCGATTTTTATCCTTATTGAAGTTTTTCACATAGGTAAATCAGCTTTAATCAATCATTGCTTTTGTTTATAAGAAACAGATCAAATAAACAAATATAAAATAAAGAAACAAGTTTCATTTTATATTTCTAGTTTACGTGTTCGCCGCACATCTTCCAATCAGGAGCGTGCGGCACATGGCATGCGGTAGATTTCCTCATCATGGTGCAAATCTCCGAAACGCCGTCCCCTAAATCTTTGTTTTCTTTAAAATAACTTTAGATGTTTGCTGCTAATGCTGCCCCACTTTAAGTGCCGCCTTGATGTGGCCGCCTCTCTGCATCATAATCAGAGCCGTAGCTAACTATGGTGCTCCCCTCCCTGTGCGAGTTAAATTCTAATAAAGTTCAAAAAACATAAAACAACCCTCTCTCTCGGCGCCCCTTCCTGGTTTGGCACCCTGTGCAGCCGCACAATACCCAGTACCCTTCATACGCCACAGATCATAGCAACCTACGGCCTTGCTTCTAATCGATTTAAAGTGAGGTAACTTTAATAATACAGCATCTAAAAAAATTGAATATTAATCACCGCCTGAATTTATTGCTTTAATTATTGGTCCAAATATTTATAAACTTTTTTTTATTATTTAACTATTATGCGCATGAACCTATTCATGTTTATTTCTATCATAGTACTCATCATTGTGAGTTATAATTATCACTCAACAACACTGGACCATGAAAAATATCTAGTAGAAGTGTTAGGATTGAAATAGTTTTAAATCTCTAAATCTCGACAGTATTATTAATCACTTTATTATATTATACACACATACACATAATACACACACATACACACACATACACACACATATACACATAATACACACACACATACACACATACACATACACACATACACATACACACACATACACACATACACATAATACACACACATACACACATACACACATATACACACATACACACATACACACACATAAACATAATACACACACATACACACACATACACACACATACACATAATACACACACATACACACACATACACATAACACACACACACACACACACACACATAAACATAATACACACACATACACACACATACACACACATACACACACATACACACACATACACACACACATACACACATAATACACACACATACACACATACACATAATACACACACATACACATACATACACATACATACACACACACATAATACACACATACATACACATACACACACATACACACACATACACATACACACATACACACATATACACACATACACACACATACACACATACACATAATACACACACATACACACACACACACACATACACACATACACACACATACACATACACACATACACACATACACATAATACACATACACACACATACACACATACACACACACACACATACACACATACACACATACACATAATACACACACATACACACATACACACATATACACACATACACACACATACACATACACACACACACATACACATACACACACACAGAGCCGCGCCGAATTAAGGAACTAATGGGTAAATAAACATCCTGGCGACAGTCAATTTGGAGACTTCCAATCAAACATAAATAATCTTCTAGTGATTAGATAATCTTATAGTGGGTACATAATCTTATAGTAAATGCATTACGGATTTACACACAGACTATGAATGCATGGAACAGCAATTTTTTTATGTAAAACAAAAATTCATTGAGTTATACATGTCTTAGCTTGATGTAATTTACAATGCAGAGACGCTGTTGTGTGAGAACTACTGGTAAAATGTGTGCTGATAACAAACATTTTTATGATAGTGTTCTAACTTAAAGTTGAATCATGTGTACATTTTATAATACAAAATAAAAAAATTAACAATATATCAGTAAATATTACACTATCTATTAGATGTTTATTAAAATTTACTTATAGAGGCTACTTCTTATTCCTTTGGCTGTACAGCCCATTTAGGGCCCTGGCCTGCCATACTACTCTTCTCCACTTTTCCCGATTCTTCCTCCACTCTCACTAATATGGTTTTAAGGTCTTCCTCCACTTCCTCTAACCATCCGCTTCTTGGTCTGCCCTTAGGCCTTTTCTCATTGGGTGTTGCCTTATATATTGCTTTTGGACTTCTGTTTTTTTCCATTCTTTCTATGTGCCCTTCCCACCTCAATCTAATCATTTTGATTTCAGCTTTTATATTTAGTTCTTCGTATAGCTCGTACAGTTCTGAATTGGCTCTACTTCTCCACTCGTTATAGTCCTTTACTGGCCCATATATTTTCCTAAATATTTTTCCTTTCCCAAGTGTTTAGCATATTTTCAGCTTGTTTGCTGATGGTCCATGTTTCACTTCCATTTGTTACTGCTGGTCCGATCATTGTCTTATGTAGGTTTTTTTAAAGTTTTCTGGAGATCTGTCTGTTTTTCAGTATTTTATGTAGTATGTAATATATTCTGTTCCCTACTTCTAGTCTGTTTTTTATCTCTATCATTATATCATTTTTCTCACTTATTATAAAGGCACACAGTGTTAGAAATGATGTTGGGCATAATCAGAGACACATATTTCGAGATACCACCATTAAATCGATTGGTGAAATATTTGAGCAGATAAACATTGCATACCTCAGTTTTTTAATGATGGTCATGGCAAGAACAAATGAGAATAATATGAAATTTTTGTATCATGTTCTCATTTCCCTTTTAATGCCACTGTTAAAAAACACAGTTCGTGACAGTCTTATTTTTTTATTTTGGAAAGGGCTGTTGATAATTATGCTTAAAAATATACTATTGTCATAATGATATTTATAATGTCACATTACGAGAAATGCAAAATCTTAAATTAAAACTAATTAGAATGATCTATGACAGTAATACTAATTAGAACTATCTATGACAGTAATACTAATTAGAACTATCTATGGCAGTAATACTAATTAGAACTATATATGACAGTAATAATAATTAGAACTATCTAGGACAGTAATAGTAATTTGAGCTATGTATGACAGCGACAGTCAATGTTTTTTAAACCTGTTGAAATGATTTATATATTTTAATCAGAGTTTTAAAAAATTCAACTTTGATACTTAAGGTGAGGGGAGCCAAATGCCGCAAGAATTATGTTTATCTTGTTCAAGCTACATTTCTTTTACTTTTAATTTAATCTACTACAGTTTAGTAATTATATGTTTACCTTATTAGCCATCAGTCTGTTACAGCAACAATCCAGACGCCATCAATCTGTTACAGCAACTATCCAGCTCTGTTTTGTCTCATTTACTTTATCCGTGACTTGAAAAAAATTCTTTCTTGTTCAAAAATATAAAACAACAACAACGAAAGTACTCAGAAATCTAGTTCCCTGAAAAATGTTTCTCATCAGGTGTCCAGAGAGAAGTTGGAAGTCACTTAACCTGTGACTTAGCTGAACACACAATGTGTTGAATTAAACACATTTAAATGTCGCTGTTTTAAAGCGCCCTATTCGTCAGCTGGTAGGTGTATGGGCTACTCAATCCTGTGTGGGTTAAAACCCCGCTACTCAGTCCTGTGTGGGTTAAAGTCCCGCTACTCAGTCCTGTGTGGGTTACAGTCCCCGCTACTCGGCACAGTTCTGTGTTGGTCACACCAGTTCCACTAAGTCTTGTATAAATATCACCTTTCACCCAACACTGAAATTTCCGTTGAAATCCCACCATGCATTTTCCCTTCGTGTGTATGTGGGGTGGAGAGGTAGATATATATGTATGCCTGGATTGTTAAAAATTGCTCGAGTGATCGGAGATCGATCGATACGATATCTAAACAGGAAAGAAATAAAACTGAGGGGCAGGGACGGATAAATAAAAATGTTTATGAGGCAGTTGATCACAGCTGAACACCCGATACGAAAGTATTGAATTACAATCCCAACCCCCGTGTTGACTACATACAAACCTTCGTTATTATATAGTGGTGTCTTATGTCATACAAACCTTCGTTATTATATAGTGCTGTCTTATGTCATACAAACATTCGTTATTATATAGTGCTGTCTTATGTCATACAAACCTTCGTTACTATATAGTGGTGTCGGTGTCTTATGTCATACAAACCTTCGTTACTATATAGTGGTGTCGGTGTCTTATGTCATACAAACCATCGTTATTATATAGTGGTGTCTTATGTCATACAAACCTTCGTTATTATATAGTGGTGTCTTATGTTATACAAACCTTCGTTATTATATAGTGCTGTCTTATGTCATACAAACCTTCGTTATTATATAGTGGTGTCTTATGTTATACAAACTTCGTTATTATATAGTGTTATCTTATGTCATACAAACCTTCGTTACTATAGAAAGCTGTCTTATAATCATACAAACCTTCGTTTTATATAGTGGTGTCGGTGTCTTATGTCATACAAATCTTCGTTATTAAATAGTGGAGCTCTTTGTCATACAAACCGTCGTTATAATAAGTGGTTTCGGGTAATTGTTTCTATGTTAAATTTGTAAGTTTATATGATATTAAATGGATGTATCATTTAGGTGATGGAGTAAAGGTCATATCCAGATACTGGGTTCGTGGATACTAATATCTTTTAAAAGTTACTTGTACTCTTGTACAAATCAATAACTTCTTTATTTTTACAAATAAAGCCAGGTGTGTCAAATATGAATTTTATACATAGCATGATGTCGACGAGGGTCGCAAGCTTTAGGTAATTTTAATGTCCGAAATGCCCAACATTATATCAAAATTGTATATGTATAGATTAAGAAAAAATATTCAATTGTTGGTAGCTACTAAAAACTCATTAGTAATGTTTAATATAGACATCAAAGTTATAGGTTAGAGAGCGAGCTTCCAGTGTTTGTTATAGACACGTTATATAGGAAATAGATGGCCTAGTGTTGGAAGACACGTTATATAGGGTTAGAGATGAGCCTTGGTGTAAATATTAGTAGACACGTTATATAGGGTTAGAGATGAGCTTCAGTGTTTGTTATAGACACGTTATATAGGGTTAGAGATGAGCTTCAGTGTTTGTTATAGACACGTTAGTATAGGGTTAGAGATGAACTTCAGTGTTTATAGTAGACAGCTACTTAGTATAGGGTTAGAGATGAACTTCAGTGTTTGTTGTAGACACGTTATATAGGGTTAGAGATGAGCTTCAGTGTTTGTTATAGACACGTTATATAGGGTTAGAGATGAGTCACAGTGTTTGTTATAGACACGTTATATAGGGTTAGAGATGAGTCAGTGTTTGTTAGTAGACACGTTATATAGGGTTAGAGATGAGCTTCAGTGTTTGAATAGGGTAGACACGTTATAGGGTTAGAGATGAACTTCAGTGTTTGTTATAGATACGTTATATAGGTTTAGAGATGAACTTCAGTGTTTATTATAGACACGTTATAGGGTTAGAGATGAGCTTTTCGGTGTTTGTTGGTAGATTGACACGTTATATACGGTTGTAGATGAGCTTCAGTGAAACAATAATATAGACACATAACAGGTCTATAGGGTTAGAGATTATCTTCAGTAAGTCACAGGTGACACGTTATATAGTGTTAGAGATGAAAATCATGTTTTATATAAATATGTTATATAGGGTTAGAGATGAGTCACAATGTTTGTTATGCGGCATGCTATAACGGGTTGAGATGAGCTATAGTGTTTGTTATGGGCATGTTGGTAGGTGGTTAGAGATGAACTTCATGTTTGTTATAGACACGTTATATAGGTTAGAGATGAGCCCAGTGCTTGTTAGTAGACACGTTATATAAGGTTAAATTGTCTCAGTGTTTGTTATAGAACAAATAATACTAGAATAGGGTTAGAGATGAGCTTCAGTGCTATATATGATACACATTAGAAGGGGTGGGAGACTGTTAGTTGGTTTTGTTATATTAGAAATAGATTTCATTGATTACGAATTGGTTTATTTAGCGTTATATTTGGGAGAGGAAGTTTTTGAAACAATTATTTTGTAACCATGGAATACAAGTTGATCCAACATGATCTTCACAAAACTCAATTTCCATCTGCGGCTGCCACGGTAACACCTGTTCTTTATCAAATAGTGGTAGTAGGGTAGGCCTACATGACGTTACTGAGACAAAACATCAAAGAGTGGTAGTAGGCCTACATGACGTTACTGAGACAAAACATCAAAGAGTGGTAGTAGTACATGACGTTACTAAGAGATATGGTCTACATCACTTGCAGTGAGCGACTACAGTTTTTCTTAGCGGCACTTGTTCCACTGGCAGAAACAAGTAGGAGTGGAATGGGTCTAAAAAGGGTAAAATTTGGCGACGTAATTAATGGACGAACACATTTCTTAGTTGTTTTTTTTTAGTTTTGTTCAGTAGGCTACCCAGAGAATTTTTTGTATGTTGATGTTTCATCATTTCTTGCTATCGGATACAGATTTAGTCAAATTGTTATGTATTCATTGTAAAAATAAAAAAAAGTACCTGTCAGCAATGGTGGAGGAAGGGTACGGCGGGTTATGCGGCCACTTAGGGCGCCGAACAAGGAATAAATGTTTTAGCACTTTTCAGATTGGGATGATGAAACTCGTACATGGCGCCACAATAGCTAGCTACGGCTCTGCCAGACAAATCTTTTCAGTAACATTATTGTATTCTTTCCCCCTAATCCAATTGGTCTACACACTGTTTGTTAAGCAATGTTTAATTTCTCTTTTCTCCTGGAAACATTTCAAGTGATCGTCAACTTTAATTGCAAAATTAGGTCTTTTAAAATTATCTTCAATTTATGATTTAGTTTAATAATGCAAAGAAAAAAAATTACAAAATGGACAAGAGCAGTTGTAAGGCTTGTTTTCAACTTTTATTAAAATTATTTTTCTTCTTTTAATTTTGAAAATGGGCCAAAGTTTAACAAAGATACAATAATAAATTCGGCTTTCAATTTATATTTGGTGCCCCCCTCCCCCAACCCCGCTTTTCTTGATGACATCAGCTTATTTTGCTTATAGGTTAACTCAAATGAAGAATGTGAAAATAAGGAGCATTTTGAAAAGACATAATTCTGCGAAATGAAAGAAAGGCGTTTCTACATAAAGGTCAAGGGTAAATAGGGAAACTGTAAATATAACAAAATGTGTTTTAAGACTTAGTCTATTGAATATTTTTTATCTGTGAAATGAGTGTTATAAAAAGACTTATTAGTTTAGTTCTCATTCGGACGACTATTTTAATTTTTTGCGAGCCTTATCACGACTTATTTCATTTTAGTCCCCATGAAAAGAGCATAGCCATTGAAAATGGTAGTGAACTAGAAAATAATACAAATTTAAATCACTTAAAGCCCATACAACAGCGACCTATAATCTACAAGCCTATTAGAATTTTACCACTATTCAGTTTTGATGAACAGTTACTACTAGAAGAAAAAGAAGCTTTGCAACAAGTAATTGAAAAAGCATTAAGAAAAATATCACGACTTCTTTCGGGTATGGATTAGCTTAATTACTAATTAGCCACACTCTACAACTCACTGGTACCGGTCCGTGTATAAAATGGTATTGGGCCGCCCAAGAAACATTACATTATCTCCTTTTTATTTACAGTGGTGTATTTCTCTCAGGATAGTGTGACTTTCCATGGTTGAGAGGTTAACTGGGAGATGAGCGGCTGTTAGTGGCATTGTAAATCAAAACTAAAATATAATGATCATGTGCGCCCCCCCCCCAGGTGTGAATTATTAAATTTAAACATCGACCGAAAAAATGTTGGCGACCACTGGTCTACACTAGAGAGCCCCACCCAGTTTGAACCACCCCCACCCACTCCCGTCCAAGTCTGGTCCATCTCCACCCGCCCCCATCAAACTCTGTTCCATCCACACCCGTACAGACCCATACCAGCTGAAATAAATATAACCTCACACAATTCTGCAAAATTGAATTTTACTGACTTCATTATTGTGAAAACACTAATCCATCGTGCTTCAGAGTAGTTGGTAATGGATCGTTATACTTTAGTTAGCTTAGCAAGTGTTATTGAGAAATTTCATGTGGAAATAAACCATAGGATTCTTTTCATTCAAAAGTGCATCAAAACCATATCAATATTATGACATTCACAACCAATCCATGACAACTCTTTAAATGCAGCATTCAAATTGCTTGCATTATCTGATACAACGAGAATAGGGTGAAGCCGTTGCGCTGATCAAACAGTCCAATGGATTATACTTGCCTCGCAAGCTCTGTGTCTAGCCTAGACAATGAGTTGGTCCATGTGTATGAATCATCAATGGAAGCTCACCTGACCAACACCTGGGATAATATCTTGTTGTCTCCGCGAGTGTCATGTCTCGAGCTCATGGTCACTTATTCTCTGGTACTCATGGTCATTTTTTATCTAATCCATTAAAGTGACAAAGGATTACAGGATTGTAGGTTTCCCTCCTGTGGGGTTCTCACTTTGTAGGTTAAAACCATCTCTAGGGGATTCCTGCAGCTTAAAACCAACCGCATAGATTCCCTGTGAATGATGGTTCTATCCCCGTGGAAACCCACTGACTCCCTGGGTAACTCGCGAAAACTGTCCCCAGGGCAGCTCTTTACTGTAAACCACTACTATGTCTAATCTATTTTTGAAAAAAACAGATAATTAAAAGCTGTACTTTATTTTTAGGTTAAGTGTGGACTTTATTTATAATATTTAAATGATACACACTTTTTTAGGCCTATATAAAACTGATCAGTATGTCAAACTACTGTCAATTTTACATATAAATTCAAAAGTATTACATTTTTAAGTGACAGTACTGAAAGATTATCACAAGTTATGTTACTGTAGTTACACATGGCTCTACCAAATGACATTATATTGAATCATGTCTGATCAAGAGTCAAGTAGCTAAACTCTAAAGTTAATAAATAATAATTATTTTTTTTATTTTATTTCAGTAAGCAGCCTTAAAGGACCTTTGCTTTTATCTCGCAGTGGATGTCCCGCTGTGTATAGTAAAGGCACCAACAAAGGAAAGTTAGTGAAAGATTTAGTTTTGATTTCTTATTTCGATTTTTTTTTAAATGGTATAAATGATAAGAGTAAAAATAAATTCCTTACAAAGCACATCTGAGTGGATGAACTTGGATCTTAAAGTTATATACCATGTGCTCTAATGCACAGCCTCCCATGCTCTAATTTGAAAAATGATCCTTTTAACTCCTGTACAGTATTTTTCTTAAATATTAGATGGAAATGTCAAACCAGGTTTGATAAATTAGGAGCAATGTGGATTAAAAAATATTTGTACGTTATCTTTATGCCTAAGCATTTTAAAGTTATTTAATGTGATAACAGAATCAAAGTTAAAATAATTTGAGTTAATTATGTTGGCAATTTGTATTGCTTTCTTTAAAGATGTGCCAAAATTCCTCATGGTTATAAAGGTGAATACTGTATGGACAATTTCAAGGTATTCTACTTTTTTTAATATCTATTTTAAAAATTAAATTATTTCATTTCATCTTAATCTATATATATGAAACATCAGTAAGTTAAATTGTCTAAATACATTCACTTTAATAACCAGATCCCTGATGGACATCTTCAAAGCTACATAATTTACAACAGAACGAGCACAACACCCATTTATGTGTATAAAGATGGACCAGGTCTCCAGGATACAGATTATGTGCTATATGTCACGTCACAGACAACAGAATACTGTAATCCCTATGTAAGTTGGGAGCATCTAGTAAGAATAAAGAAATAATATTAGTCAGTTTTCATTCTCTGTAGCATTCTTGAATTCTTTCTCTTAAGCATAACTATACCATTAATAAATAAATGTCTGATTCATCACGTATTCTTTTAAAGCAAATGTCAGTATTTCTTGTGCTAAAAATAGCTCAAAAGCATCAATTGAAAGTAAAATTTTAGCAAGTTTTTACATGTTGATTTTTTTTTCTTTCCTGTGTACACCAACCCATCTACTTGTTTAGCTATAATGATTTAATTCCTGATTATCCAAATAAGAAATTTTGTTCAAGATTTAATTCTATATGCCAGTGTATTAGCACTTTAAAGTTACAACAATCTTTTTTTTTTTTATTTTGCATGAAGAAAGCCTGATTTTTTTTACTTAAATCTCACAACGATTCAACCTTTTACAAAAATATTTATATCATTGCTAAGTCGATCCTTTCTGTTTTATGAGATTTATTATTAGTGAAGGCTGTTTGAAATACAACCTTTAAAATATAGTTTCAATTGTTTGGGGTGAGGGAGTCAGAAAATGTCAGGGTCCCAGTGAAAAAAATGGTGAGTTATTTTGTGTAGTTTCAATATTACAAATGCTGTTATATACAAATAAATTCACTCTTACATAATTACTTATTTTTCATACCTCTGTTAATTTGTTTACATTTATTTGCAACAGTTACATAGTTTGACTTGTTAATATTTTTATTTGTGACTTTATTTCAGAAATCATCTGCAGTTGCTTATGCTGCAGCTTGTCAGTTGTATGGTACAGGCCGTCCTTTAGCAGGCCTGGTCAATTTTTGTCCAAGAACTGTCAAGACACAGAAATTTGATCAAGAAGTTCTTTATAAGGTGGCCTCATTTAACATTTATGTTAAAAAATTATTAAGGAAAGTAATGTTGAAAACAAAAGCCTCAATGTTAATTTAAAAAGTAAAACTTTATATGCATATTTGTGTGGTGTGGATTGCATAATATATTTATTAGAAACAATAAAATAGTTCAACTTATTAACCGATATACATTTTTTTATCATGTAAAGTATTAATAAATGAACTATAAACTAGTCAATTAAAGCAGATGCAGAGTATTCTTAAACATAAATGAAACATTTATAAAGGTCTTACTAATCTATGATGGGCTATTTATGTAAGTTAATGCACAATTGGTCAGTTCACATTTGTTTTGTTTTGTTTTATTTAGCAGAAATTGCTAAATTCTTAGGTGAAATAATGTTAGACAAAACAGCCTTAGCTATTTTTAAAGTTATTAATTGATATAAAGTTCTTTCATGAACCTCAAAGGATATTAAGATTTGTGACCCTGAAATTTGAGTACATATTAGATCACAAGAGTCATTCTTTCCATTTTTCTTTCTAAATTTCACCAATGCGTTTATAGATTCTAATAGATTAAATAGCATTCTGGCTGGGTTATAAGTATATACCTTTCTATTCTGTTTTTACTATTCAAAGATGTGGTGCCAATTGTTGAGCCAATGTCATCAGTTTTTTATTAATATTATCAAAGAATGTAAACTGGTCTTAGCAAGATTTTGAAAGAATGAAGAGCTAAATTTATATATTTATAAATGCTTAATCTTAGACTCTTCATGGATTTATATTAAATTTCAATGAAAATATATCTTATCATACATTTCAATTGAATTTATTGATACATGTATCTTCATTTTCTTTTTTTTTTTGTAAAAATGCAATTAATTATGCATGGATTATCTTGCATAATGTCTTTTTGGAAATGATTTACATTTTCAGTAATGCATGAACATAAGTTAGTACTGACTGCAAGAATTCAGAGGATGATTAATCCAGCAGCTTGTTGCATGCTATTATTTGGTAAACATGTTTACATTTTGTAAAGTGTGATAACTTTTAATGTAGTTTAAATAATAGAGAAAGATAAAACATTAATATTGCTGCAGCTGTTATTTCTACATGTATTTAGTTTTAATTAACACTTGTATTATTACTTATCCTAATCCTGTCTTTTATACATGTATATATATTTTGTATATATATCTATATATATATATATAGAGAGAGAGAGAGATTTAAAATTTATTTATATGGCTTGATATAAATTGGTCTTGTTATTGAGTTGCTTTAATTGTAAACAATACAGGCATCATTATATGATACATAGTAATACTAATTATTCTTTCTCACATAAATTATTTTAAAAAATTGTTTTATATTAAGTAGTCAAAACCTAATTTTCTACTTTTTTTATGCATTCAATGTACAGTATTTGTTTTATTAAAAAGAATCCGTTATTATATAAATGTGGGTACTAAATTGGTTCATATATTTTATGAGCATGTACAAAAATCACATCTTTTGAAGTAATAAAAAAAAAAATCTCTTCAAATGGCTATTTGGTGACCTATTTTTTAATTCCAGTTCTGGTAATATATATTTTTTTTATTTCCAAAGTAAATTTACAATATTATTTAAAGTACTTTGCATAATGGTCAAAATGGCACATATATATTTAATCGTGAATTTTTTCAGGCTAAGTAAACAGTTTTGAGCTCAATAATGTTCTATTTAATGAATGAAGTTTCTTAAGTCGGTTTGTGATACCTATTTTTTTTTCTTTTGTAAATTCTGCCATGAAAAATAAAATATATACCAGCTTTCTTTCAATTTTTCAGGCTGCTTTACATGAATTATTTCATGCCCTTGGATTCTCTCAGAGGCTATATGACAGGTTCCAAAAATGTGATGAAGGTCTTTTAATTCTTTGTTGTAAAAATAAGCTATCTTTTAAAATATGTTCATAATGAAAATTATGTATCTAATATAGATTTATATTTTTAAAAAGTTCTTTATAAATTTCAGTTGGCAATTGTGTGCCTTGGCCTCAACCGATAGTAAAATATTCTCATGGCATGTTAAGACTTTTAACTGATGCTGTTGTTAGGGAAATGGGTCTTCATTTTAACTGCAGCAGAAAAGATTTTGGTGGACCCATAGAGCTTTCAGTAAAGTGATATTTTTTTTAGTTTTCTTTTTAGATAATGAATTAATAAAAGAAATGTACTAAGCTGCACTTAAAATGAATTAATAAAAGATCTGTTGTTGTTTTTAATTTCTGATGTCTTTTCTAAAACTCTGTTTCTTCATCATGTAAAGTCTCCGTCTCACTGGGACCCAGTGTTCATGTACAGTTCTATAATGGGCTCCAAGGAACAAAAGGTTTTTACATTTTTATATGTCTATATCAAATAGTTGTCAAAAGCATATGTCTGTAAACTAGTTTTAAACTAGTTTTACATACGTAATTAAATAAAAAAATTCAGTTAACACATCAAATATAGTTAAGATTTACATGATTTTTTTATTTTTTGCAAATTGTGATTTTTAATCTTTTTCAGCCATATCAGACTTTAATAGATCCAATTACATTGGCAGTGTTTGAAGACAGTGGATGGTATCAAGTAAATTATTCAGAGGCTGACAAATTTATTTGGGGAAAAGGTTAGTGACTTTATTTTATTCTACTTTTTGAATAAATCAGGGGTGGGCAAACTATGGCCCACGGGCCGCATGCGGCCCGTAAGAGTATATTATGTGTACATGTTGTGATCTTATGTGTATGGTAATGTTTGCTATATTTTGAAAATTATACCAACTATTTGATTTGTCGAATCTAGGGATATCAAATCGGTTTTATGGCTGCAGAATATTAAAGCTGCTTGACCTAAAAGCAGATTATGACTTGAAGGAGAAGCTTTAAGGTTGAAGTTTTTATCACTATTTGGGTCCACATACATTTGTGAGCAAGCGTTTTCTTGTATGAAAATAAACACATAAGTCTAAGAACAGATCGATGTTGATTGACTGCAATTTAAATGTAGTCATGTGAATCACAACCAGTAAACTAGTTCCACAGTTCAAGAACATTATTCAAAATTGTGAACAGTTACATACTTCTCATTAATTATAATTGTACTCTGTGGTGAGGTTGTATGTAAATTAAGTTCTTTTGTCTTTATAAGTATGATGACAGATAACAATAAACTTTAGTTGAAATAATTATGAATAGTAAAGTGTTATTACCAAATTAGCAACTGATATAGTTCATATTTTGAAATGTGATGTGTTTGTGTAATAGAGTGTGAATGGGAAATTAAATGACAAATATATAGTTATTATCATTGACTCATATTTTCATACCTTGTAAATTGTAACTAAGTATACAAAATATATATGTGGCCCGCCGATAACAATAAGTTTTCAATGTGACCCTCCATAGAAAAAGTTTGCCCACCCCTGGCCTAAATTACTTGTTTAGATATGTATAGAAACTTTTCTTGTAACCAGTAAAGGAATCTTAATTGTTAGAAGTGTGGCAATTTGATGTGTAACTAATTCATAGGCCTCAAACTTATTTGTAATCATTATAGAGTGTTAACTTTTTTCAACTAAGGATAGATATTTAAAGTTCATCTGTTTTTTTATGTGTAAGTAAAAAGTCATTATGATCTCATACAAGGGTATATTGAATCATTTTACCATGCAACTTAATAGATTTTTTTTTTTTTAAATTATTTTGAGTCGTATCTTTTGTCTTTGATAACACTGAAAGCCTTGAGTGTCCAGGTTTAAAAGCATTTTTTGTTTCACAAACTTTCTAGGTGAAGGTTGTTCATTTGGTTTAAAAACAAATTGTGAATTCCAAGATGAATTTTGTGTTGAAAAGTAAGAAGATATTTTGATGCTGTCTTAATTGTTTAAAAGCATTATTTTTGTTTTATTCTTTGGAGGCATTCCTCTGAAGTTTATGTTATCTCTTATGTATAGCTGTTAAACTGTGCACATCATTAATTTTTGTGTGTTAACATTTTTCTGTTTTTAGTTTGACAGGTTGCCATCATCTACATTTAAGTAAAGCTAGATGTAGTTTTGTTAATTCTTCAAGCTGTGGCATCTATGCTGCTGATCAGGTAGTTCCTCATTTTGTTTATTTTTTTCTTAGTGTACGTATAACATACAATTTTTTTCATTCATTTATTTTTTTTTATTCTATTGTCCCCGTTTTGTCTGTCCGTCCGTCATCACCCTAGATCTCAACAACCATAAGTCCTAGACCCATGATGTATATATCATTTTGTAGGTCTTGGCCTGCCAAGAAATGACTTTTTTCCATTTTGCGATCTGACCTCTCAGGGCCGTAAAAGGGGCCTTAGTACCGTTTTTTACTATATAAGCTATATTAATAAAGGAACGCTATATCTCAGCAACTATAAGTCCTAGACCCATGATGTATATATAATTTTGTAGGTCTTGGCCTGCCATGTGTACATCAAAAGTTCATTTCGCGATAGGACCTCTGAGGGCCGGGCTTCAGGGCTCCTAAGGGACTTATATATTATATATACACCTTGTACGTTCAATAACCCATTCATTTGGTGCGAAATACTGCAGCACGTAGTTTCACCAAGATTTATTAAGAAACTCATCAAATGAAAAAGTAAGCTTGTGTTCTGAGTTTAATTGAAAGTATCAGAGCTATGCAACAATTGACGGAGTTTTCAGGAACGATTAAAATGACTTTTTTTTTTTCTATGTACAGAAACCTTGCTTTATAAATGCTCTTAATAGTTCCTGGCTAGAAGATGAAATATATTCCCCGTCCAGTCGATGTTTTCTTTCTTCTTTGACATTGATAAAAAATAAGGTAACTGGTGACTCTTAAAATAGTTTATATTTAAATTTCAACATAGAACATTTTTTTTTTATTATTAGGTATTTGCTCTAGTTCTAAATATTAGACTTGTTTTTTTTCATCAAAATTAGGAACAAGAAATAACTGGAAGATGTTATGAGACACTGTGTAAAGAAAATGATTATTATGTACGTATCAATAATAGTGATTGGTTACCATGCCAGTCTGGAACAAGCATACAGGTATAAATTTGTGAAAATCAATTTTTAACTTCTTACTGCAAGGAAGATAATCTCTTTAGAAAATCAAAAAATTGAAATCTCATTGTAACTTTAAGAAAAATTTCTTGAACTATTAATTTGCCTGATTGCATTTTCTCTACATTCATCCGCTATTGGCATTTTCTATAAAGGTTAGGGATTTTACATGCTAAAAATAAACATTGATTTAGATGGTAAAATGCTTGTGTACATAATATATCAAATGTTTCTAAAAAGTAGACTTTATTAACTTACTTTTCTGTTCAAAAGAAAGTTTAAAATTTTGATTTTTAAGTCAGAAAAAAAAATCTACATGTAAATGGATCTACATTTTTTTTATTTCTTTACATTTCCAATAAGTGGACACAATCATATCTAGCACAAAGTTATAGGCTATTTAACTCTCAGAAAAAATTATTAAATTAAAACTTGTGAATACATTTACTGAAATCAGCTAAATTCATTTCCCCTTTACCTGACCGTAATTGTCAGAAAGCCTTTGCAAGTTAATGGTTAAGATGGATTTCTCTTAATGAAAATCCTAAAATTATCACAATGAATAATATTTCAATGGAGCTTAGTAGTTATGTGGAGATAGATATGTTTAGTAGCAGGGTTGGAAGTTGTTATATACATATTGTTAGTAGTACTTTTAACTATGGCTACTGATTAAACTGCGTTAATTTGCGATTTACGCGTCAAAAAATGTTTGCAATTACAAATTCTAACGCAACACCTATATGTGTTAATTTGACCAAATTGCTGAAAGTTCACAAAATCAATAAATAACAGAATATCACTCAACAATTTGAAGTTAAGATCCGTTGACTTATTCGCACACACCCTCAACACAGGCATGTCCACAAAAGCCCCACTTGTAATATAAAATGAAGACAAGTAAGCCTCCTTCTCCCTTCCCGGTTGATGTAAAAAGAGAAAAGTTTCATTCACTAGTTAACATTATATACTATAGTGTATTGATGGAGGTACTATATTGTATTGTTGAATGTGAAAAAACAACAAGTGTATAATGAACCCGGTTATAATTAGATCAAAATAATGAGATGCTAGAAATTTTGTATCATTTTTTTGCACATAATTTTTTTTCGCATTTTGATAATACAGCATCTTGCTGGTCACGTCTGCAACAGCTGCACTAATAGTTTCATATACATGACACCTGTAATCATTGTCTAGACTAGGCTGATGCACACATCTGTACACGAGACAGTGGTTGTATTTTTCAGATTTATTATGACACTGAGTTAAATTTAATATTTTATATAGGGCTGTTGATTTACTGCAATTAAAGTGTAATTAATGCGTTAAAAATATGCGATTACATTTTTTAACACAAACACCAAAACGCGTTAAATTTTACCCAAATGCTAGTATTTCAGAAATGCAGAAAAAAGAAAAAATCCGTAAATAACCCAATTCTATATCCAGATCAGACAAAATTAACAAAAAAAAAAGCAAGAAAAAATACCCAAACACAGAAACTGTCACGTGTACATAAAATCATAGCAGCAATATGACCTTGAAACAATAAGATTGTCATCTCTTAATTCTAATTTATGACCTTAAATACAATTAGTGAACATCTGCAGAAGTTTGATTGACAGGTGCCATGGTTTTGAAACAATGTAACTTGTGTAAACTTGTTTTGGGACTTGTTAAGGACCTCTGCATTCACTCTCCAGCGCACTCTTTTTAAGGCCTTTTTCAATTCTCCCATGTTTGGTTGTAACTTTTTATCTCTTGTTCTCAAGACCTTCTCCAAGTGCTATTTTGGCGGCCAACCTTTCTCTGGCAAAGCGATTTTTGTAATGTCTTCTGGAGGTTTTTTGAGAGAGTGATCAATCCACTGCTATTAGGTGAATCGAGTTATTGAAATACAAAGTAGGCCTAGATGATCTCCGTATAGAAGAAATGGATTTCTCAAAACTCATTGGTTAGAGCAGAAGTGCACAACCTACAGCCATAGTAGTATTTCGTCATAAATATATAGATGAAAATCAGTCTGGTCTAGAATAAAAGGTTTAATGTGGCTGTCAGGGTTGATAAGATTTTGACACCCTGGGTAAGATCCAGGCTATTGAAAAAATGGACGAGATTAGAAAACTATATAAGTAAATAGATTTAGTATAGTTTCTATACTCTTTATAAATTTAATACATATGTATGTAGGGTTTATACAAAAACCGACTTTTAAAAAAAAGGTTTTCGTAGGTCAATTTCTCAAAAAAAAACGGCGAAAATCGGTTTTACTAAAAAATAAGTCAAATAAAGGATATTTAAAGCATTCTAGCAATAATTATTTTCAATGTATGTCGTATTTAATTAACGTGTTTGATAAAGAATAAAGTATAATGTAATTATTAGGGAGTGACCGATATGCCTTTTTACCGATATTTTCCCCCAGCATTTTTACCAATACCGATACCGATATTTTCTTTTTAGGGGCTGTCCATTATTTATGTCAACAAATTTTTGGCGATTTTTACCTCCCCCCCTCCACCCTTGTCAACAACTTGTCAAACTTCCAGAGACCCCCCCCCCCCCCATAAAAAATTACGTCAACATTTGATTACCCCCCCCCCCCCTAAAAAAGGTGGCTTCCAAAATGTTTATGTGGCAAAATTGGTAGGAATATAGTTAGTTTAATTAAAATACTGAATGTTAAGCGAGTGTGTAACACAGAACTACAAATGCTTATTAATTTTCCTATTTATTAAGTAATTATATTAAATTTAAAAATGTAACATTGTTGACATCAACTTTTCTTGACCTCCCCCTCCGCCTTGTCAACAATTGTCTGACCCCCCTTCCCTAATTTGTTGACGTAATTAATGGACAGCCCCTTAAGCAACAACAATGCCAAACACGTGTTTTTCACGTGCTGTATGACGCATGTCAACCCATGTTCGCATATTTTGTAACACTTCGCCCACGCGTGTCTTGTTTAACCCCCCACCCCCCAACTTCCTATCCCCAAAAAAAATACACACAGATGTTCACTAATTGTATCATTCAAGGTCATACATTAGAATTAAGAAATGCCAATCCTATTGTTTCAAGGTCATATCTCTGATGTAGACGTGACAATTTCTGTGTACGGGTTGTTTTTTTCCTTTTTTTATATCTTGTCTGATCTGGTTATAGAATTGGGTTATTTACTGATTTTTTTCTGCAACTCTGTTGTGAAAAAAAAACAATGTATCGGCAGCCAAAAAACGGCCGGTCCGATAGTTAACCCATAGTGCCAATATCGGTTCGACTATCGGTCGCTCCCTACAACAATCGGCCGATCCGATATTAACAGATAGTGCCAATATCGGTCCGATACCGATCCGATTATCGGTCGCTCCCTAGTAATTATGTCAACCAATTGTTTACGTAAAACAATAAATACAAGAAAAAAATTATCAATAGGACAGTAAAAATACTACTACTGTCTACTGGGTGCATATATATTTATTTAAATTGATTTATAGCTAAACATATTTCTATCATGAACTTTGAACTGTTCAACTTTATTTAGCAGTCACGAATAAGACTTAATTTTTTCCATGTGTCATTTGTATTATACTGTCAAACGACATGAGGTTTGGTTTGCTGCTCACAGACAAGTTCTGAAATCAGGTTAGAAAGGTTGGAGGTGTTGGATAACGATCATATAATTATATATATCATAAATCCCCCATTTCTACTCATATATTCACTTATTCTTTCTCCCTCTCTCTCTTCTCTAATTTCTAATTTATCTTATTTGACACATACACAAACACCTCTCACCTCCCTGACCCCCATTGAGTCCTTTTCAAACTTCCTCCACTAACTAAATTCACTCTGACCCCTCCATACAAGTCAACTTGAAAAAAATACCCTAATTCTGTCTATTGTTTAGTAATAAGCTAAGGAGTTACCAATTATTTATTCTCTCTCTCTCTCTCTCTCTCTCTCTCTCTCTCTCTCTCTCTCTCTCTCTCTCTCTCTCTCCCCCCCTACCGTTTCCACGGGATGCCCGTTTCAATTCGCATACTTCCCACAAGTCAAGAAAAAAAAAAATAGTCATTGGTTGTTCTGTGGATTTAGTAAACGACTTGAATTTAGCCCTCTTTCCAGATCGAGGAAACATGGGATGCAATAAATCTCTGTATGTGTATATATCCTCCCTCCCCCTCCTCCATGCAATCCTCAAGTTACCCCTGAACCACTTGGTCATGCCTACTCTCTTGTATCACTCAACAATTACTTTCTATCAATGACAATGTACACGGGTCGGACTGAGGAGGGAATTCATTGGAAAGTCACTGTTTCCCAGATTGAATGTATCAACATTTTTTGCTAATTGTTATGTCTAAGCTAAAACCGGCTTTTAAAGCCCAAAAAACCGGTTGTCGAATGCTTCGAATTCCGTAAAAAAAAACAGTTTTTCACCGCCGGTTTTTAAAAACTGACAATCTCTATAAGTATGGTTAGTTGGCTATTGCAAAGGGATGGGTAGCTCATTTAACAACACTAAAAAGTATAAAATAAAAAAAATATTTTAAAATCCCTTCTCAAAATGTCCTTAGGCTTAGATCATACAATTAATTATAGAAAATATATTGACAGAATAAAAGTGTGAGTGCCAAATAGTATTTTAACATTAAAATACATGTATTATTGATTTTATGTCTTTTTCAAATTCAATTCATAACAAACATTAGTTAATCCAAATTGGCCCACACACTTTCATCTAGTCAATATAATTTCTATAGAGGGCAATAAACTATGTTAGTATTCCTTAGATCATACAAATATTTAAAAAAAATTATACTGACCAAATAAAAGCATAGATACCAGTCCAAATGTCTGTATTCATTGCTAAATTAGACTGAGTAAGTTAATGAATTACTAATCCATTTATATGTGCCCACAGTTTTCTTTTGCCATAATATTTTCCAGAAGTTTATTATCTAAGGAATTATATTTTACTGTTTAGTGCAATTTAATAAAGGAATTGTATTAACAATTTTTTTTGTTTTTTTTTTTAAATTATCCTTTATTATTTTTATCCTTAAGTATTTAAAGCATTTACAATACCATATTTTCCCCACATTCTTCTTATTTTATTTCAACTTTTTGGTTAGTTGATCGCAAACAACATTTCTCAAATATACTTTTTTTTTTATTCTTTTAATTTTATTTTAGGTTTCAAACAATGATGGTGTAATACTTTGCCCTAGTTATGATGTTATTTGCTCTGAATTCACGCGGATGGAGCCTGAAGTACTGGGTTCAACTTCACTTTCAGAAACAGGTCTTTCTACTTAATATTATTGTCATTTTCATCATGTCTATATTTACTAAAACTTTGAAATTAAAACATTATTAAATACTAGCTGTGCCCTGCAAAACCTTTGCATAGGGTTATACATATTCTCTTAGGTTTGATCAATATTCTAGGCTATTTTTGGTTTTGGACAGGTCTGATTTTTTCATGATTTTATTACAATTATAGATGCAATATGTTTTAGAAATGCAAAAAAAAAAAACAACAAATAAAAATTTAAATGGAATAATTTCACATTTTGGCCTTTGGATTTCATGTTTGAAAACTGCATAAACTATTCAAAACTAGATTTTTAAAAAAACATTTATGGAATCCAGATGTTGGCAAGATGCCATTTTGAATTTTTGATTTCTACTTTCGATATAACGCAGATGCAAGACCGCTATTTTTTATATAGAAAATAATTTGTTTGCTTTGTCTTCCTTTTTTTTTTAATTTTTTGCGTTTGAAATATTTATTTTTTAGTATACATGTATGTTGCTTTTAAGTAAAATAAACAACTTAACCCAAATTATCCTTAGATGTGAGCAGTGTTAGTTAATTTCATTTTGTATTGTTTTTCCTAGAATCATCTACTGTACCTGATCCCTGCATTTTAGAAAACTGTTTTAGTGGCATGTCAGTGAGTACAGCTGATAAAGTCATGACAGATCATACTGATAGTGGGTGCTCATCATTAGGTTATAGCGGCATGGCATCCAGTTCAGGGAACATTGTGCAGATTTATTTCATTTTATTTTTGTATTTATTTAGCTGATACAGCTTTGTGTCTTCAGTAGAGGAAGCTGAATCTTTTTTCGTTCGTATAAAATCAAATGATACCCAATTTCATTGTTGTGAAAATAGACATTTTTTATTCCATTTTGAAAAACAGTTTAAATTTATTTCATTTTTTTCTTGCTAAAATTGTGTTCCTAATAATGATTAAAAATCTAGAAGCTTAGTAATAACCTGCATGTTTATCTGTATAGCAAGATTAAGGTAGTGGGCACGGCTATCTCTGGTATCACAATTAGAAATGAAACTCAGAGAACTACACACCAGCATTACAATAGTTATCTATAACAATTCACTATTATTGTCATATTTATGGGTTGATTAACTCCATTGGGAAAAGTGTTTATATTATTTTTTCATGTCCTATTTACTAAACAATGATACTGTTGTAATATTGTTCATCTCATGTAGCTGATATTGGTAATACATAGTGTCATGCTTTGTGTCAGTAGAAAATAACTTCAAGGCATGCTGTTTTGTTTTGAAAAGTTGCATTTTTTTTTTCTAGCAGGCTACTTTTACCTTTCTTTATGAGTAAATGTTTCTTTAAATTAACTGTTGTGTTAAATAATTTTTGTTAGTTCTTTGAAATTTGGCAACTTCCCCACTTACGACATGGCAAAATTAAGCATGTAACATCATATTATTCCGGGTTGTAAATGTCTTCCAACTCCATTCATTGCTAAATTGAGCAGAGCATAACGGATTTAATACATCTTCATATAACATTAATTGAAAAATATAGATTGTTTAAGTTATCCTAATAGCTGGGAATATTTATAAAATCCAAGGAATCCTTTGTAACTAGTTTGAACTATTGATGCTTCAATCTAGTATTTTATCAAAATACATTACACTGCTTAGATTTAAGATGTCTCCATTGGTCACACTGGTACTCAATAATGTTTAATTATTATTTATTACAATCTATCAGATCTTTTCAATGTTTACATTTAGGTGAATCCTGTAGAACTATCTCATTAGGTAAATATATGTCAATGAAAATGAGCAAATATTTAATACAATTGTGATTAGTTTTAACTATGTGTACATTGGATTTCATTAACTCATGCCTTAACACGTTTTAATATTGAACAAAAACAAGTTTTATTTTATTTTAATGTAAATATATGTATACGGGGGGGGGGGGGGGGGGGGGGGGGGGGGGGGGGGGGGGGGGGGGGGGGGGGGGGGGGGGGGGGGGGGGGGGGGGGGGGGGGGGGGGGGGGGGGGGGGGGGGGGGGGGGGGGGGGGGGGGGGGGGGGGGGGGGGGGGGGGGGGGGGGGGGGGGGGGGGGGGGGGGGGGGGGGGGGGGGGGGGGGGGGGGGGGGGGGGGGGGGGGGGGGGGGGGGGGGGGGGGGGGGGGGGGGGGGGGGGGGGGGGGGGGGGGGGGGGGGGGGGGGGGGGGGGGGGGGGGGGGGGGGGGGGGGGGGGGGGGGGGGGGGGGGGGGGGGGGGGGGGGGGGGGGGGGGGGGGGGGGGGGGGGGGGGGGGGGGGGGGGGGGGGGGGGGGGGGGGGGGGGGGGGGGGGGGGGGGGGGGGGGGGGGGGGGGGGGGGGGGGGGGGGGGGGGGGGGGGGGGGGGGGGGGGGGGGGGGGGGGGGGGGGGGGGGGGGGGGGGGGGGGGGGGGGGGGGGGGGGGGGGGGGGGGGGGGGGGGGGGGGGGGGGGGGGGGGGGGGGGGGGGGGGGGGGGGGGGGGGGGGGGGGGGGGGGGGGGGGGGGGGGGGGGGGGGGGGGGGGGGGGGGGGGGGGGGGGGGGGGGGGGGGGGGGGGGGGGGGGGGGGGGGGGGGGGGGGGGGGGGGGGGGGGGGGGGGGGGGGGGGGGGGGGGGGGGGGGGGGGGGGGGGGGGGGGGGGGGGGGGGGGGGGGGGGGGGGGGGGGGGGGGGGGGGGGGGGGGGGGGGGGGGGGGGGGGGGGGGGGGGGGGGGGGGGGGGGGGGGGGGGGGGGGGGGGGGGGGGGGGGGGGGGGGGGGGGGGGGGGGGGGGGGGGGGGGGGGGGGGGGGGGGGGGGGGGGGGGGGGGGGGGGGGGGGGGGGGGGGGGGGGGGGGGGGGGGGGGGGGGGGGGGGGGGGGGGGGGGGGGGGGGGGGGGGGGGGGGGGGGGGGGGGGGGGGGGGGGGGGGGGGGGGGGGGGGGGGGGGGGGGGGGGGGGGGGGGGGGGGGGGGGGGGGGGGGGGGGGGGGGGGGGGGGGGGGGGGGGGGGGGGGGGGGGGGGGGGGGGGGGGGGGGGGGGGGGGGGGGGGGGGGGGGGGGGGGGGGGGGGGGGGGGGGGGGGGGGGGGGGGGGGGGGGGGGGGGGGGGGGGGGGGGGGGGGGGGGGGGGGGGGGGGGGGGGGGGGGGGGGGGGGGGGGGGGGGGGGGGGGGGGGGGGGGGGGGGGGGGGGGGGGGGGGGGGGGGGGGGGGGGGGGGGGGGGGGGGGGGGGGGGGGGGGGGGGGGGGGGGGGGGGGGGGGGGGGGGGGGGGGGGGGGGGGGGGGGGGGGGGGGGGGGGGGGGGGGGGGGGGGGGGGGGGGGGGGGGGGGGGGGGGGGGGGGGGGGGGGGGGGGGGGGGGGGGGGGGGGGGGGGGGGGGGGGGGGGGGGGGGGGGGGGGGGGGGGGGGGGGGGGGGGGGGGGGGGGGGGGGGGGGGGGGGGGGGGGGGGGGGGGGGGGGGGGGGGGGGGGGGGGGGGGGGGGGGGGGGGGGGGGGGGGGGGTGTATAATGTACTTGTTTTGTAAAAACATTTTTTTAAACCCTATTATAGTTATTTAAACCCTAGTTATTTAACCATAGTTATTTAAACCCTTTCAGCAATTTTTTTTGGTTCTGTCTATTGCAATTTATTGTTAATAAGATTAGTTATTCTATTTTTCATTCCAAAAGCTTTTGCTGATATTAATACTTTATATTTTATTCTGTAGCTAATTCTTTATCTATGTGAAAGGCTGATTTAATCTATTAGAAATGAAATGAATCTCACATTTCATAAAACTGCACCATATAGTGATCTCATTGTAGAATTGGATGTATATTTATTGGTGTGTTTTTTGCTTTACTTATTTATCGTCATGGCTTAATTTTATGCCATTTAGATTTATTTAGGAGTGAATTGAAATACATGTAGATAAAAATGTTTAATTTTATTATGTACTTGTTACTCTGGTTATTCAAATGCATTATGTATTTATTTATTTTGATGGTTTTGGAGCTTTATAGGATATTCTGAGATTATTGCTGTCATGTTTATTGTAGAATAATAAATTGTTCTCTGACATGTCAAATAACTTGAAGTCTCATGATTTTATAAAGGTGTCATTCTAGCTATACTAGCAGATAAATTTAACAATCCCAGAGTTCTTTTGAATAAGACCACACCCAGTACTACTAATCAATTTATTTTTATGAATAATATAACAGTATTATCTCAAGGTCCCTGTAGAGTTGCTAAAACATAGAGGAGGCACAGAATATAAATCATACAGAAAGTACATCACTATATAAAAAGTCCTCTACTAAAAACTAAAAAAATGCTGCCATTTCTGTTACTTTCCTTTTTAATAGTGTAGCACCGAAATATTGATGCACAATAGAAGAATACAGAAATATGGCGGCTTTCAGAAAAGTCGATTTAAATTGATACGCATTCTGTATAATTCATATTCTGTGGGGCAGACTATACTCTGGCCAGCTGAGTGGCCTTTTTCTATTATTATGGCATTTCCAAAGAAAGGAAACTTAAAAAAGTAAACCATGCCCAAAGTTGTTCTCAGTTGCCTGAGATGGAGAAATGCATCGAACTCCAGCAAGGTCTCATCTCATTAATTTCAAGAAAGCTTTTGACAGAGTTTGGCATGACAGCCTATTTCAGGTCTTGATGGACAACAACATAGAGGAAGGACTGATACAAGTTATTGAAGCTCTCTATAATCACACAAACTGGGCATTGTAGATAAGTAAAAAAAATGGGCGTGTCCTGCTAGTCTAGTGTATGTGTCAGGCAGGGATGTCTCCTATCACCAGTCCTATTTAACCTATTCTTGGAGTAGATCATGCAGGAAACACTTCATAATCACCACACAACAATATTGGAAGACCCAATGTAACCTGCACATTTTTAATGATATAGAAGTGATGGAAGGCAACAACAGTGAATTCCAAGACTTGTAACCAGGGTATGGAAATTAGTACTGAGAAAAACAAAGTTATGGTCAACAACACTACTGGAACCAAGGCAGAAATAACCTTTAATGGAAGAGATGGAAAGTTTCAGGTTTTATGGCTCAATGCTCTCAGGGATGGCTCCTGCATTTGCACTAGAATGACAAATATGGCTGCTATGACCAGACTCTGTAGGATCTGACACCAAGTGCGGAACATACAAATCATTGGTAATCACAATTCTGCTCTGCAGGTGCGAATATTAGACACTACACTCTGAGACAGAGGTTTTTAAGACCATGTCCTTATGAAAAATGCTCCAAATATGATACATGGATTACAAGACCAATATGTTGGTCAAGGAAATTATTAGCAGTCTGGTGGGCCCTCAGAAACCACTCCTGGCTACAGTGAAAAAGTTTAATTGACCTAAGTCTAGCCACAATACCCTGAGCAATACTATAATGCAGGGTTGCCTTGTACTTGAAATCATGCGACAGAAAGAGGAAGGGCAGTCCCACATCACCATCAACGAAGTTTGTTATGGAACAAATGATAATGAAATACATACATTTTAAAACTTTTGTAAAATTGATAAACTCCCAGTAGGTTCTACATTTAATTTTTTTTATCACTGACAAGAATTTTAATATTCCATACTTAGTTTCCCACATTTTTTTTTACATATTTTCTTTTTTACAAATAGTTACTAGTAAAATATCAGTTTATATGCACGCATAGTTTTTTTTAATAAGAAGGTTTGCCTGAATATCATATTATGACAATTTCATTTCATAATAAAAATCATAGAATCTATCCACCTAGACTAAAATGACTGCTACACATAGACTAGGGGTCTTTGTGGATGAGTATAAATAAAGTTTACCTTTGAAAAATCAATAAATTTGATTAATATAATTCTGTTAAGTCAACCAAAGCAATATCACGAGTGTCTTGCAGATTTGGATAAGGCAAATTGTAACTACAGGTTGATGAAGTGGTCTGGATTTGTGTTGTAATACAATTTGTACATGGTGATGTAACAGCACGAATGGCTCTTGAATGAATCCAGAGGATATTAAAATACAGGCTCAAAAAGAAGCCACTGGTAAGATTGGGTTTATCACAGGGGTGAAAATATACATGTCTGTTAGGAACAACGTGGCTGCTGCATAAATCTCCGTGGTAATTGCCCAATAACCGTTGGCATACATTTTGTGAAGTACGCCTGTTGAGAAATGAAATACACTACTTTTTACTTTAACAAATTTTATGATAGACCTTAAGTACAGGCTATACAACCAGTTCCGTAGCGAGCTTAACTCGCGCCCGGAGCACAATACCCTTTTTAATACCTTTTTAGCGCCCCCCCCCCATTCGAAAACCATCTAATATTATATGTAAAATGTACCATTTGGCGCCCCTTTGTAAGTAGCGCTCGGGGCATGATGCCCCCCTTGCCCACCCCTCTCTACGCCTATGTATACAACCAGATATAAGTAGAGAGTTTGACAAGCAAAGACAGACAGATCAGCAGTACAGCATAATGCCAGGAAAATATTTCCTGTTAATTTTGTAATTATTTTAATATGCCTTATAACTAGTATAATAAGCAAACAACAGTTGAAATTAAATAAGTGGGTTATGGTTTATGACAGTCCACCCACGAGATAAATGGTTCCTTAATATTGTGATGCACAGGTATTAATGTGAATCCAATGAAATGGGCCGAAATATGGCTCACTATTAGAGCCCTTAATCACATGGGCGGCCTGTCGTAAACTTTTACATTCAATTCTAGTTAGGAAAGGCTACCAGAGTGATTTAAATCAATATAATTAAATATTTATACATTAATGAAGGAATAAAGAAAATAATTTCATTTCACTGCCATTTTAACCTCTCATACAGAAAGTGGTCCTACAGCCACGGGTTGTGCACGCATGATCTAAACCAGTGGCCCCCAACCTTTTTCTCGCAGTGGACCGGTCGACGTTTGATAATTTCTCCGCGGCCCGCTAGGAGGAGGAGAGGAGGGGGACGTTGACCTCTCGTCCATGGAAAGTTCCGAGAGAAATACACCACAGTAAATAAAAGGAAAATAATTTAATGTTTTGTGGGCGGCCCGGTACCATTTGATCCACAGACCGGCACCGGCCCGAGGGTTGGGGACCACTGGTTTAGCCCATCTCCTTAGGCCTGCACTCATTATCACATTTTATATAATATGCCTAAGGCCAGCTACCACTGTCACATAATATATAGCAAGAATATCTATGGATTGCACAAATTGTCACTTATTATATAGTATGCCTACTGCCTGCACCCATTCTCACATATTATATAGTATGTCTACTGCCTGCACCCATTGTCACATATTATATAGTATGTCTACTGCCTGCACCCATTGTCACATATTATATAGTATGTCTACTGCCTGCACCCATTGTCACATATTATATAGTAGGCTATGTCTACTGCCTGCACCCATTGTCACATATTATATAGTATGTCTACTGCCTGCACCCATTGTCACATATTATATAGTATGTCTACTGCCTGCACCCATTTTCACATATTATATAGTATGTCTATATCCTGCACCCATTGTCACATATTATATAGTAGGTTATGTCTATTGCCTGCACCCATTGTCACATGTTATATAGTATGTCTACTGCCTGCACCCATTGTCACATATTATATAGTATGTCTACTGCCTGCACCCATTGTCACATATTATATAGTATGTCTACTGCCTGCACCCATTCTCACATATTATATAGTATGTCTACTGCCTGCACCCATTGTCACGTATTATCCAGTATGTATACTGCCTGCACCCATTGTCACATATTATATAGTATGTCTATATCCTGCATCCATTGTCACATATTATATAGTATGTCTACTGCCTGCACCTATTCTCACATATTATATAGTATGTCTACTGCCTGCACCCATTGTCACATATTATATAGTATGTCTACTGCCTGCACCCATTCTCACATATTATATAGTATGTCTATATCCTGCACCCATTGTCACATATTATATAGTAGGCTATGTCTACTGCCTGCACCCATTGTCACATATTATATAGTATATCTACTGCCTGCACCCATTGTCACATATTATATAGTATGTCTACTGCCTGCACCCATTTTCACATATTATATAGTATGTCTATATCCTGCACCCATTGTCACATATTATATAGTAGGTTATGTCTATTGCCTGCACCCATTGTCACATGTTATATAGTATGTCTACTGCCTGCACCCATTGTCACATATTATATAGTATGTCTACTGCCTGCACCCATTGTCACATATTATATAGTATGTCTACTGCCTGCACCCATTCTCACATATTATATAGTATGTCTACTGCCTGCACCCATTGTCACGTATTATCCAGTATGTATACTGCCTGCACCCATTGTCACATATTATATAGTATGTCTATATCCTGCATCCATTATCACATATTATATAGTATGTCTACTGCCTGCACCTATTCTCACATATTATATAGTATGTCTATATCCTGCACCCATTGTCACATATTATATAGTAGGTTATGTCTATTGCCTGCACCCATTGTTACATATTATATAGTATGTCTATATCCTGCTCACATTGTCACATATAAATCGTATTTTTATTTAGTTAATTTCATTTATCAATTTATTTTCCACCCCCAAAAAAAGCTGACGACAAATGCCCGTCACGTCTTTGATTAAATTACAAATATAAAAAATAACTAGGCAGTATTTTAAATTCTAAAAAAACAGCAAAACAACAATACAATTTAGCCAATCTGCATTACACCCCGCCGCTTTGTAGGCATGACAACAGTGCAAGATTTACGTATAAGCTAAACAAGCTATAGCTTAGGGCCCTTACTTTCTTGTCCAAAAAATGTCATATATACTTAAATCATTGCCACTGACATATAATATGTTGATTTATAATAGGCCACATAACTCAAATAGCTTAGGGCCTTTTCAAGTCTAAACACGGCCCTGCACGGCAAACAAGCATTTAGGCTGGTGTGACAGACACACATCCCCATGTCAGACTAGCAGTGGTGACCCAAAAATAAAACAAACAAATGACGAATTTAAAATTTATAACACTAACATTGTTGACTTTAAATAGTCGCCCCCCCCCCTTCCTCCATTCCCTGTCAAACTTTTACATACCTCCTCCTCACTATTCTTATTTTGAACACTAGATGGTTCTAGTATCTTGATGTTAAGTTGCGTACTGTAAAATAAACCGATTAGCTTATGTAATACTAACAAGCAATTTCTATTGGAAACAATTTGAAAAAAAAAAACGAAATCGTCCAATCAGAACTTTCCCCTCGTATCGTAACATCAGAACTACCCCCCCCCCCCCATACATTCCCAGTAGTATCACTGAACTGAGTTCATGTTGGCCTTCACTGACTATTGTGTCATTTCAAGTTTCGCTGTGTTAAAATACGGTCATTGCTTTTGTCTTGTTAGTAACTTTTTAGAGCATTATAAAAAAAAAAAATGCTCAATTGTCCTCGTTTTGTCTGTCTGTCTGACTGTCTGTCTGTCCGTCATCACCCTAGATCTCCACAACCATAAGTCCTAGACCCATGATGTATATATCATTTTGTAGGTCTTGGCCTGCCATGTGTGCATCAAAAGTCCATTTCGCGATCTGACCTCTGAGGGCCGCAAAAGGGGGCTTATAAAGTACCGTTTTTTACTATATAAGCTATATTAACAAAGGAGCGCCCTATATCTCAGCAACCATAAGTCCTAGACCCATGATGTATAAATCATTTTGTAGGTCTTGGCCTGCTAAGTGTACATCAAAAGTTCATTTCGCGATCTAACCTCCCAGGGCCAAAATATAAGAGTTTCTTATGTACCGTTTTTGCTTATATTTTAAATATAAATAATAAAAGCTAATCAAAGGGGCTTAATCATTATTTATTTTTGTAACAGTTATTCAACATGATTACTTCCCTCTCTATTTATTAAAACCCACACGCGCGAAGCAAGATTTATGGCTGTAACCCGGAAAAAAAATACGGATTTCGTCCGGCGTAACCGTAGCCACTGCGTACACGAAATTGCTCTAAAATGTCCTTTGTCTGAAACGGAAAAGACTTAAATTGCTTGTTGTGTTTATCTAATGTGTTTAGAGCAAAACTAAACAGACTACGTGATAGAAAAAATTAAATTAGTAAGAGTTATATGTAATAGGTTTAATATCAACTAGTTAATATTTCTAATAGGTCTAAATAGAGATCGACTTTCTGGCAGGTGATAAACAATATGTCTTTTGGATTACTTGTGTTGAAGTGAATGAGAGACAACCTGATGTCACAGTTAAATGCAGGTCATGTATTTGTATTCAATTTGTCTTTTATTGATTTAAACATTGCTATACTTTTATAATTCTTATATATTATCTTTTTTATCAATACATCTTACTAAGTTTACTTTCATTAAATGCAGCGCATACCCAGATTTATCTATTGTATTTTACTGTAGAACATTTTCTATATCTTAACTTGTACAAGGAGTAATATTAATTTGTTTTAAATCTTAGAACACGACGTTAGTTTAGTATTTAATTGTTCATTCATACTCTTTTATTACAACACATTATGCTGACGTCATGATTATAGTTTGCAATCAATGAATCAGTTAGCTCCCCTTTCTCTGTCACTGTTCGCTCTCAAATAAACTTTCCAATATCTTTACGTAATCTGCAACTGAAAATGTTCCCACGTCTAGACTTTGCTGTTTTATATTGAATAGATAAAATTAGATAAAATAATGTTCTTAGTCATTCTTTGTTTCATTTCATGTTGATTTACTCTCTATGAACAATATTTTCATTCTTTCTGTTTTATGACAATCAAGCTTCATTTTTTTTTACATCTTTATCTTGGTCAATTTTCAAGTTTGTCTTATTTGGGCTCTTAACAGATCTTTTTTTTTTAAAAAAAAAAAAGCTTAATTCATTAGTATTGATCATTGGTATTGTTAAAAGAAATTGATAGAATTTGTTCACTGTTTTCATTAAACTTCATTCGTCTATCATGGGCCTACTCTCTACTGATTGACAATTGACTCATTCGTCTATCATGGGTCTACTCTCTACTGATTGATAATAGACTCATTCGTCTATCATGGGTCTACTCTTTACTGTTTGATAATTGACTCATTCGTCTATCATAGGTCTACTCTCTACTGATTGATAATTGACTCATTCGTATATCATGGGCCTACTCTTTACTGATTGATAATAGACTCATTCGTCTATCATGGGTCTACCCTCTACTGATTGATAATTGACTCATTCGTCTATCATGGGCCTACTCTCTACTGATAATTGACTCATTCCTTTAAATTCACAGATTCACTTTTCTCTTCTTGTTTCTCCCTAGTTCATGCCAAGTAAACAATTAATGGCCTTGACATTTGTCTTTCCATGTCTAGAATTGCTTCCAGTCATAATCTGATATTTTGGGTTCCCTCCAGTATACTGACGGCCCAGACATCTCATTAGCAGCAATCCACTCACAGAATGAGGTTCCATGGTAGACTCTTCTGGTTCTCTGGTAGGCATTCACATTCCTTAGTTGGGTACACCGGATGGTCAACAGCCTCTGACCACTGCATCATGCATGATGTCTTGATGAAGGTGGTCATGCTTCTTGCACTGGGTGTGATTCAGTCATCATGCATGATGTCTTGATGAAGGTGGTCATGCTTCTTGCACTGGGTGTGATTCAGTCATCATGGTTGCTTCTGGCTGATGGCTGGTTGCATGTTGTCGTCACTTGCAAGATTGATCACCTGGCTTTGGATATCTTTTCTTGCCATCTGATGTCGAGAGACTTTGGCAGATATATCTGAGCAGGTTGGTATGTGGAGTCAGTGTTTGTTGTTGAATTATGTCCACAATCATTCCCTGTAATACAGCAAGTTGTTGGATTGTGATAAAAAATGCAAATAAAAAAAAGAAATTAAAAAAAGAAAAAAAATGGCACTAGAACTATTAAGCCTGGAGAAATTTTTTTTTTCGATAAACTGACTTAATTATTCTAACATAATGTTTTTGGTGTGAGACTTGAAGATGAGAGATCAATGTCAGAAACATTTATAACAGACATCAGACTATCATTTAACAGGTCAAGAATGTTTCTGTTATAAACTTTCTTCAGGAGGAATAAAACACATACATATTTCTTTTTGAAAACAGAACAAAGTGAAGAACATTCGGCATGAAATAGCCTAAAGTGAATCTGAAATAGAAATAGCTAAACATTTGGTCTCAGGACCATTACATCTACTGATCTCTGGGAACAACATAGAATGAAACTGTTCTGTACCAGATAACATGAAGTCAAGGCAGAGACTTAAACAAAAATAACTTTATGAAAACAATCAACGTATTGTGAATTTACATGTGAAAGTACTGAACCATGTCTGCAAAACCATGAAATAAAGATAAACTGATTAAATGGGATCTTGTAAGCAGATTTTAATGACACATATACTTTTAAATCTTAAGCTGGTTATTTTCATCACTTGAAATTCTCGAGTCTGGCTTTTTGAAAAATAGAGACTGGTTTCAAGTTTGCAACGGGCTGATTTGAAACTTCCCAAACAGCCTGCTTACATCCATATATCTACATTTGACTCCATTTCCAGTTAGAACATTTAAAACACAGTTCCTTAACAGCCTGTTTACATCCATGTATCTACATTCAACTTCACTGTCAGTGAGCTACTTAAAACTTACCAAACAGCCTGCTTACATCCATGAATCCATCTAATCCACTACCGATGAGCTGATTTGAAACTTCCCTAACAGCCGGCTTACATCCATGTATCCATCAAATCCACTGCCGATGAGCTGATTTGAAACTTCCCTAACAGCCGGCTTACATCTACGGAGAAGTCAGGCTTAAAATATCAGATTTCTATTGAATCAATATGTTCAGAGTTTATACACAATGAAGACTTTTCATATTTCATAGAATATTACTCTATTACCGACAATTGTTGGAGAGATAAAAGGCAGATAAATATTGCGCTAATTACGCAAAATGCAAATCAACTATATCTATGTACTGAAGATTATAGATATTAGAACATTCGACTCACAAAATAACGTCTGTATATGACAATCAACAACTCACAAAGGAAGTCGTAAATATGAAAACATTTGTCTCACAAAATGAAATCTATAGACTTGAGATAAATCATCTCACATACTGAAATCTATAGATATGAGATCAATCATCTCACATACTGAAGTCTATAGATACGAGATCAATCATCTTACATGCTGAAGTCTATAGATATGGGATAAATCATCTCACATACTGAAGTCTATAGATATATTATAAACATGATGTTTAGGGATTCAATGTATAGCTAAGTACAATTTCTCAAAATACAGATTACAGAAGTTGACATAAACATTTACTGTGAATTAATTAAATTATGTTCTAAACATTTTGTTGTATCACAGTGAAGCATAGGACTATTCTTAATGTAGTAACAAATACTGAACGCATTTCCATCTCACATATCTTTATCACAATCTTGGTATCAGATGACCAGTCAGGATACCCAAACCACTGTGATTAATCTTGCAAGTGTCCATGGCATTCAAACGGTCATTGGCACAAGCAACTATAATGGCTGGGTCTTGTCCAGTGCATGAAACACGGCTCACCTTCTACAAGGCATTGTGCATGTGCATTGGTCATTGGGTCAACACCATCTGGACAACCATGACTAAGGTCTTGTGAGTCCTATTGAGAGCCATCAGAGGCTGGTCTCTGGAATCTCAAACTGTGAGGAGATTGTTACTGACAGTTGTCTGGAGCATCAGGATACTGGACTGGTGTCTGAAATATCACATTGTGACGATAAGTAATTCTTGACATATGAGACAAACAGAAGGGCCATTTATTATTTCACTCAACTTTTATGTTCATTTCTGTAATACCTTGATTTAAAACAGTATCTTTTATTTATTGTATTTATTATTGTGACAAAGATTATTACAAATTCATTTACTCAAATTAATCTTCATTTATCCATGTATAATAGAAATCTTTTAATTCGTTACTCTTAGATTGAATTTTGTATTAAACAAACTCAAAAGAAAAAAATGTAAAATATATTTTGTTTCGCTCTTCAAATTTTCTAATAGACGTTTATTATCTCCACTCAACTAGCAATAATGAGTTCAGGAATGTAAATTGAAATCTATAATACAAATTTTACATCATATGTTCCGGTTTCCGTCTGTCATCGCGACTTCCGTCTGTCATCCAACATGGCGGCATAAACAATTCATCCAAGATGGCAGAAACATTTACTGTTTTCTTCTTAACATGCATGATCTGGCTACCAACTGGCCAGCCGAGTAAGAATTGTCTTAACATGGCTGCCAGAAATGACATTGGACCAGCCATATGTTTAGTGCCGAGGTGACAAAACACCGTACACTAACATACTGCTGGTAAGATCGTGAATGTCAAATGGCAATCACAATGTAATAATGTTTTCGACCGCCTCAATCTTTAACAAGATCAATAAAGCGATCTTAGGAGAGGTACCACAAAATCATATCATGTCAAAATATTCTGTGATACTCTCCGAAACAAATCTTGAAGCGAATCTTTGTTCCATAGGTCTATGTATATCTCACAGTATCGTAATAAATTTATGGTGTTCAATTTGTTATTAAAGGAGAAGCTATCATAAAAGAAATATTTACAGAAATCGTTCAATTAATATTCTGTGTTATGTTCCACAATTTAAATTTTAAACCATAATTATGGATACCTCAATATAATGTAATATTTATATTGTTTAAATTGTTTTTATTTCTAAAATATGTCTATTTCTAATGTACAATTATTTCCCTTTATTACTAACCTAAAATACGTCACTTTTTTTTTCATTTTTTGACTATTACGTCACATGAATGAATTGAATAAGGGTTGAGATTGAGTAGCGCCGTACACAACGTTTACAATGCAAATTAACCCATTTATGATGGGGGCTTCACACAGAGGGTGTATGGAGGGGGCCCAGTTTGAGGAGGGACCCCAAAATATTTTTTAAACTAAATATTAAGGACATTATCTTATGTCAAAATGTAGCGGCTTCCGAAGATGCCTAAAATCCCTTGGTTCGGCATTGGCTTCACAGAACTATAATTTGAAAGCTTTGATATGTCTTTCTTTTTTAAGAGGCCTAATGTTTTCTGCGTCTGCGGGCTCAACTGCATTGATGGAATTATATGTTTTTAATTGAAGGTCAGCTAAAAGCTACACAACGATTCTTTCTTCTCGGGACCAAGCTTGAGAAGCGTCAAAAAATTATCCCATGTCATAATTCAGGGGCAGCCCCCAAAGTGGCCAAGACACCGGGCCCCTAACTCCCTGTATTTTGCACTGCCGGGTCGGCAATTTTTCTTAGTTAATTGTACTATGCTACGATGTGTATAACCTGTTAAACATGTAGCGTTTTGCTTAACACAAGCACTCACTCACGTCTCTCTTTTTTTTTTAAAATACGCCATGTTGAAAACATCATAAAACATTAAATGAATAACTGTTTGGAAAGGAGTCCATTAAAATATTATGAAGGAATATGATTTTAAGAGTTGTTGTTTATGTTTACCCATAGTGAGGATTATTTTCTTTGGGAGGAACTATTTAACATATGAACTTTATTTGATGTATTATTAGGTGTCCCTATTCTCAAATGTATTTTGGCTACAAAAATCTGTTCATGTCCTTGGGGCCACTGCAAGTATATAGACTGATTGTTAACGCGCTGAAATATATATCACCATTTTCAACTCCAACTGTGTGCCTACTCGCCGGTCCGGGTACCGGGCCTTTGATAACTAGTATTGTTTAAAAATTCATTAAATTATCTAAAATATAGACATATTTAAACTTCATAATGTACTGAATAAATATATTTTATAAAAAAAAGCATTCTCTTGAATAAGTCTATTTCAGGTTTAACATCTGACGCAAACAAGATGCCATACTGAAGTGCAAAGTTCCTTCTGGCCTGACTGACCTTAAGGAAGCTTGCAGTGTTTATGTCGGTAAATAATGTTTTCGATGTAAAAGAACAAGTCATCTTATTTTGTACATTTAATTTTTCCTCAGCTCCTTTTCCTGTGTGGAGTAAAAATGTTCAAGAAGTAGCCAGGCACGTAGCCAGGTCAAAGTAAGCAGGGAGGCACCAATAACCAGCAAGGGGGAACCTCAGGAAGATGGGGTTTTCCGAAACTTTTTTTTTAAAAACCTAACTTTTAAAATTCTATTAACAGTACTACATTATTTTTAATAATATCATCTGTTTTAAATTTTCAAACTCTTGTTTGTTAAGATGTTTAGAAGAAGATAAAGAAGAAAATAAACAATTGAACATGAAAATTGATGGAAAACATTACAATTAAACAAATAACATTCAGTTTTACGTTGACGAAGTTAATGAAATCTAATCCCGCCGTTTCGTATGAAGTTGAGATGTTAAAAACTGTTTAGATAACTTGAACAATGCAGGAATCATTTGACGGTTGTGATGTGTTTAAGTTGGGAAAAAAAGTGTAAATAATTATTAGTTAATATTTTATAAATGTTGCGAAATGTAAACATTATTATATTTTCATTTTATTTCTTATTGCTTGCTTTATTTTAAAAGAAATTCTATAAAAAACATTCGTTATTTACATTCTTCAAAACAATCTTCATAATAATAGTTTTTAATAATTATTTTAATTTAAACTTTTAATTTTTAAAATGCAAACTTTGGGTTGAAAACATATGGATTTCATTTCCATGTTTGATAGAAAATCAAATCATAGCAAAGTTATACCAAGTTAATGAGTCCTCAATCAACTGCAAGTATCCTCACTCCAAATACAACAAATCGAAAAATTTAAGTTATTCACAAATAAACAAAACAAGTAAAAAAAAATTAAAATCACTGGTAAACTTATGATTAAGTGAAATGGTAAACTCATATACATAAATGTAATACTGTATTTTATAATATGTATATCGTTAAACATATCAAAAAAATGACTGCAATACATGATAAAACAAAAGTTAACTACTACAAAACTAAGCTAGATATAAAAAGAAAATGGTCGAACATCGCTAGAGTCACTTAGGACCTAGATACCTAATCTAATTAAAGTACAGACTACTTCATGGTTCAGGTGTCATTGGAAAGAAAATTGACATTCAGTGCTCAGTACGACTGCAACTGACGATTGCTAGCATCCCAAAAGCGGCGTAGCAACAGACCGTCACCATCAGACTGCAGTTTCTTTGCCAATTTATTCTCAAATGATATGAGAACAAGGTCTGTTTTTCTGGCATGAAACATTGACATTCTCTGCGGTGTCAAGATCCTCTTCAAAGAACTGAATGATAACTCACATGCTGCAGTTGAAACAGCAATGGTTCGTGTAAGATCAATGATCTTTTTTATGGATGGCATGGCTTCCATGACCGTTAACGTAGATATTAATTTGGCGTCAACATATTTATTTTTATTTTAAAAAAAAAAACTTTCTTGCCAAATGCAATTCTCCTTCATCTAATTTGATAATTGCCAGATCGGCAAGGGGCTGCAAGCTTGCCATGTCCATAAAGGTAAGCGAATTCACACTGGTGGCCAATACCGCTATGGCAATATCTGACTGTATAGCACCGAAGCGTTTGTCCAGTTCACCTGTCATGTTGTCTAGCAACTGGAAATATGTGTTCATTACCTCCATGCGCTCAATTTTCTCACAGTCTTCATTTAACGTAATTACTTGTTGTTTATCTGCAGTTCCTGCAATTTTTTTTATTGAATAGATATGCAAACAAAAGTGGCATATTTTTAATGTTTGTGCATTTTTGAATGAGTTGATGTATGATAAGGTGTATTTTAAAAAGTTTTAAACAAACAAAACTTCACTGAACAGAGCAACCCAATGATAGTAAAAAAAAAAAGGCAAAAAAAAAAAAAACATAGGTCACAGAAGAGTTAAGCCTTTAGTCTTTACATAATTAAAATTTTTGAAAATTTAGAAAGCGGACATGAGCACACCAGGAAGTCATTCAGTAAACAAACAAAATGTGTTCATTATTTAAAAGTGAATTGAATGTAAGAGTGGGGAAAGATGAAAGTTTATTCTCTTTTTTTTTTAGATGTGACAGTTCTGAACATTTATTTTTTTTTCTTATTTTAGTTACTTTTTCTTTATTTTTTCCTCTTTTTCTTCTTTTTTAAGTGGGGGGGGGCACTCCACACCTGGCGGGGGGCATAGCCCCAGTGCCCCCCTTGGCTACGGGGCTGGCCCCTGTGTTGTCAAATGGGTGCATGTTGTTGGATCAGAGAGCTCTTCATCCTAAGAGATACTGGTAAGCAAATAGACACAAAATTGAAGTATTATTTACTGTCTTGGCCGACTTACTGTATGGAAGCTGTGATAATGTTTTTTTGATAAAGAATTATTATTTTCAAATTAAAAATGAGCAAGATGGTTAATGTACGCATTTCATTTCTCTTCAGCTCTTTTTCTTGTGTGGAGGAAAAATGTTCAAGAAGCAGCCCTTGTGTTGTCAAATGCGTGTATGTTGTTGGATCAGATCTCTGCTTAAAAGATAAGTATTATTCCATTTGTTTTTCCTTTTGTTTGCATTTTAAATAATAATACTAATAAATTGGTGTTGGGTTAGTTAATAATTGTATGTTTTTATTAGGCTTTGTTTAAAATGTTTTTCTTGAGTTAGTCTATTTCAGGATTTTTTTGTCAAGTCTGATGCCAGACAGATGCCATACTGATGTGTGACATTCTTTCTGGCCTGACTTACCTGAAGAAGCTTGCTGTGTTTGTGATGGTAAATAATTTTAAAATGTAAATGAGCAAATCATCTAATTTTTTCAATTAAATATCTCTTCAGCTTCTGTCCTGCCTTTTCAAGAAGTAGCCATTGTTTTGCCAATTAAATGATTTTTCTTGAATCAGAACTCTTCAATTCAAAAGATACCGGTAAGCATTTTGACACAAATCTTAAGTGTGATTTATGTCTGGCATGAATAGTTGGAAGCTGTAATAATTTTTATTGTTCAATGATTATAATTCTCAACTTTTAAATGAACAAGTTATTTAATTTACACATTTTCTTTTTTTCTTTAGATCTTTTTCTTGTTTGGAGGAAAAGATGAAATAAAAGTTGACCAAAGTCCAGTTATAGGATAGGTCTTGAGTGGTATTTTTTTTTTCATTGCATGTTTTTTTTTATTGTTTTTATTACTTACCTTACTAATATATATTTTGAATTATTGGAGGGAAAGTGGATTGAGCTTCTAAGAAATATTGAGATTGTCAATTTGGGTCTAATCTTCAAAGTGTTCATTCCTCGTCCAAAATCAAAATTTGAAGAAATTTAATGGAAAACTCTGTGATGGATATCTTCCAAGTTCCAAGTTAACAAGTCAACTGAATTATGTTTGTGTTAGGAATGATCATGGCTGAATTCAAAATATTTATTATGATTTGTTTGAATGACAAAATGAATGAATTCAACTCATTTCAAGTCTTACGTGAAGATGGACAAGTTCTGTGTTGTTTTTACTAACTACTAATGGGATGTGGGGTGGTGGGTACAGGTGAATGACAGCCATATCCTACTGGATAGTCAGGATCCAATCAGTTCCCACTTACCTAACTCATGTATGGCTCCTAGAGTTCCCACTTACCTAACTCATGTATGGCTCCTCGAGTTCCCACTTACCTAACTCATGTATGGCTCCTAGAGTTCCCACTTACCTGGCTCATGTATGGCTCCTAGAGTTCCCACTTACCTAGCTCATGTATGGCTCCTAGAGTTCCCACTTACCTAACTCATGTATGACTCCTAGAGTTCCCACTTACCTAACTCATGTATGGCTCCTAGAGTTCCACATTCTTTGTGGAGGCCACATCCTGGGCAACAGTCTTGGCTGACTGGCTAAATACATGAGTGACTATATTTTAATTATCTTTCTTTCATAGTGACTAAATATTTTGTTGTTCATTGACTGGCTAAATACATGAGTGACTATATTTTAATTATCTTTCTTTCATAGTGACTAAATATTTTGTTGTTCATTGACTGGCTATATACATGAGTGACTAAATTTTAATTATCTTTCTTTCATAGTGACTAAATATTTTGTTGTTCATTGACTGGCTATATACATGAGTGACTAAATTTTAATTATCTTTCTTTCATAGTGACTAAATATTTTGTTGTTCATTGACTGGCGAAATACATGAGTGACTATATTTTAATTATCTTTCTTTCATAGTGACTAAATATTTTGTTGTTCATTGACTGGCTAAATACATGAGTGACTATATTTTAATTATCTTTCTTTCATAGTGACTAAATATTTTGTTGTTCATTGACTGGCTATATACATGAGTGACTATATTTTAATTATCTTTCTTTCATAGTGACTAAATATTTTGTTGTTCATTGACTGGCTATATACATGAGTGACTAAATTTTAATTATCTTTCTTTCATAGTGACTAAATATTTTGTTGTTCATTGATTGGCTAAACACGTGAATGGAGTTAATTTTCTAAATATTTTAATTGTTTTAAAAATCAAATAAATTTTGCTAAGCTGCTGAACTTTAGTTTATAAGTTATCTTTTTTTTTAATTTTCAGTGTTTATATATTTTTATTTGCTTTAAGTTTCCATAAACTAGTTGGAGATGTTCAAGTGAAGAAATTAAATTAAACTGTCTGACCTTTGGAGAACTATAGGAACAGCCAATCAATAGAGAGAGCACTAGTGAGCTGTCACTGAACCTTTTGTTGTGCTTCTTTTCTTTTTAAATAAATACTTGGTAAATCTCTTTATCAACAAACGTATTATTTTCCAAAGCGAGATTCTCTTCTACATTACAACAACTTGTCAACATTAACAGACACGGTGTCGGTGTCGGCGGATTTTAGAAAACCGACACCGGTGTCGGTGTCGGCCAATATTTTGGGGGCGTTTACCCCAGTTCTCCTTGACATCGAAACTTAAGAATGTTGTTCCCATTCCCATTACAAATATATGTGTTTTAGTAGTTATAAATGTGTATTTGTGTGCTCATCAAACGTAATAAAACGCAACCATTTTGATTAATTTGTAAATACAAATGTTTGGTAAGGGGCCCATAGGACGTGATGGGCTGGTTTGCCTATCTATTAGAAATACTCTGCCTTCTTGATGGGCTGGTTTGCCTATCTATTAGAATATTGTTAATATTGCAATATTGTATTGGTATTGGCAGTATTGCCAATACTTTTTTAAGTATTGGTACGATATTGCAATACTTCTTGAAATTTGATATTGGTATTGGTATTGCCAATACTTATTTTTGATATTGGTATTGATTTTTAACCAATACTTAAAGCAATATTTAATAAGTTCTCTACAACATTGGTTGTGAATAAAACTGAATATAATACATTTTTCATTGGTGTCGCCATCTTGCGAGTGACATTGCCAAGCAATTTTTGAATGAGACTGAGCAATGAATGATAATAGAAATCATATATGATATCTGTGGCAATGAGTATTGACCAGTGAGTACTCTAAGTAAATTGATTTCTATGGAATTTGCTATTCTTTCCAAGCTTTTTTCCGGTTGCATTAAATAATTTTCTTGAGTGTTTATTGTTATTTGCAAAGTATTGTCAGGCAGATCACTTGGTATGCTTTTGGTAACACCTGGTGAAACCCGATGGAATTCAATGTATGATGCTGTCACCAGAGATTACTATGGAGCGACCGATATGCCTTTTTACCGATAGTCCGATACCGATGTTTTCCCCCAGCATTTTTACCAATACCGATATTTTCTTTTTAGGGGCTGTCCATTATTTATGTCAACAAATTTTCGGCGATTTTTATCTCCCCCCTCCCCCTTGTCAACAACTTGACAAACTTCCAGAGACCTCCTATAAAATTACGTCAACATTTGATTACCCCCCCCTAAAAAAGGTGGCTTCCAAAATGTTTATGTGGCAAATTTAGTAGGAATATAGTTAGTTTAATTAAAATACTGAATGTTAAGCGAGTGAGTAACACAGAGCTACAAACGCTGCTTAATTTTCCTATTTATTAAGTAATTATATTAAATTTAAAAAAGTAACATTGTTGACGTCAACTTTTCTTGACCTCCCCCCGTCAACAATTGTCAAAAATTTTCTGACCTCCCCCCCTATTTTGTTGACGTAATTAATGGACATCCCCTTAAGCAACAACAATGCCAAACACGTGTTATTCTCGTGGTGTATGACGTATTTCAACACATATTCACATATTTTGTAACACTTCGCCCACGCGTGTCTTGTTCCCCCCCCCTTCAGATACCGACATTTTTTTAATCAACAACAATGCCAAACACGTGTCTTTCTCGTGCTACAGCTAATGACGTATGTCAACCCATGCTTACCCCTTCCCTGTCATATTTCGTGACACTTCGCCCACACGTAAGTCTTGTTTCCCCCCCCCCCCAACTTCCCATCCCAACAAAAAATACACACAGATGTTCACTAATTGTATCATTCAAGGTCATATCGCTGATGCAATTTTTGTGGACGTGACAATTTCTGTGTACGGGTTTTTTTTTTCCTTTTTTTTAAATCTTGTCTGATCTGGTTATAGAATTGGGTTATTTACTGATTTTTTTAAATGCAACTCTGTTGTAAAAAAAAACAATGTATCGGCAGCCAAAAAACGGCCGGCCCGACAAATAACCCATAGTGCCAATATCGGTTCGACTATCGGTCGCTCCCTACAACAATCGGCCGATCCGATATTAACCGATATTGCCAATATCGGTCCGATACCGATACCGATCCGATTATCGGTCGCTCCCTAGAGATTACAACATTCTCTGTGTAAGTGACATGGAAGTGACATGGAAGTTGTTGATAAACTTTGTGATGAACTTGATATCAAAAGACTACAGCCTGTACAGAAAACATTTGTTAAAGAGTATGTTGCTGTTATGAAGCCTGTTTGCTGTGAACTAGATATTTTGCAGGGTGAAACTAAAAAAGACATCAATTGGACTTGGTTTCCTTTTACCAACACTTGTCATGATGAAGGCTCAGTTAAAAGTGTTTCTTGAACAAGGAAAGAATGATCGGCTCGTAGTTTGTTCTCCATTAGCTTCATGTCTTTTGAATGCCATCGATAGAAGATTTGCAAACATGTTTGACAGCATTGATGCTCAGCGGGCATCCGTTGTACATCCCAAATTCAAGTTGGACTGGATGGATGATGATTTGCAGCGTTCGCATCTGAAGAGACGCATTTCACAATCACTGATGTGAATCAAGAAATTAATAATTACACTGGAAAACAAAAAATAATTTATCGTGGATTTCTTGGTAACCATCATCTAATCTTACTCAATTTACACACGCTGATTTCGAATATGCAAACCATTTGTCTCTATCAGCCTCCAATTTTAAGAAATCCGCAATCTTAATTTTTTTATTATAGTTATAATACTCCAATATGTATAAAAATGAAATTTTTAAACCATATATTCTCTTTTGCAGTTAATGTAAAAAAAAATATTAAACACAAGCATGAAATCAGTTCTAACTAATAAAATTATATGTAAAAAATATATTCCATTTAAGGTCAAATGCATGTGTAAAATGTTTAAAATGTTCATGGTTTGAATTTCTTGGCTGTGGACTTCCGCTTGTACTGAGTACTTGACAAGTCGCGTAGTAGAGTCCAACAGTAGTCAGCTAACATCGCTGCACTCCACCGGCCCTGGTAGCGTGACTCCATCACAGAAATGTCCTGGTGGAAGCGTTCGCCATGTTCATCACTTACTGCGCCTAGGTTTTCTGGGAAGAAGTCTAGATGTGAATAGAGTAAATGAATTTTCAGAGACATATTGCATCCCAGATGTTTGAAGGCACTAATGCATTTCTTTACGACTGTTTCATAGTCGACAGACTTCTTATTTCCAAGAAAAATTGGTTACGACTGACTTGAATGCCACCCACGCATCTTTTTCAGGATGACTTAAAGTGTTTTGAAAGTCTTCATCGGCCATGATTTTTCTTATTTGTGGACCTATGAAAATAAATACCTTTCTTGACTTTAGCATAACTGAGCTCTGGAAACTTGTTGCATAGGTATATAAATGCATCCAATTTGCTGTCTAATGCCTTGACAAAGTTCTTCATCAGTCCTAATTTTATATGAAGCGGTGGCATGAGAATTTTGTCACGATCAACCAACGGTTGATGAAGAACGTTTTTGTTTCCTGGTTGCATTCTGTCTCTGATCGACCAATTCTTTTTTGTAGAGCAGGTGCTTCTATCTCGGCTGTCCCATTCGCATATGAAGCATATGTACTTCGATTACCCTGTCTGCATTCCCATCAAAATAGTTATTACTTTAGATCGCCGCAGATATTCCAGTTGTACACGCGATAACGTATTGTTTCCAACAGTTCCGACATGTTTTCATATGTCTCTTCATGTGGGCAGAATATCCAACTGGTACTGAAGCATATTTGTTTCCATTGTGCAACAATACTACTTTTAAGCTAGTCTTTGACGAGTCAATGAACAGTCGCCAATCTTCAACAATGTGTTCGACACCAAGACTTCTCATAAGGTCGTCAACATCTGTGCAGTGGCACAATACTGCCAGTCACATCAGTATTGAACAAGCTGTTTATGCCTCGTGACGAAAGTTTGCTGTAGCTGTACCTGTGCAAGCAAATTAAATTCATTTAACCGTGAACCAAGAAGTTCAGCTGGCCTTTGTTAGCGCCAGATCTGGTACAAGGTCGCGAAGTTCAGCATAATTCATCAAATGAATTCCTTCTCCGGCAGCTTTGTAGTCAGGGTCTGAGTCGTCGGCGACAAGATGGAACATCACTTTTCTTCATCCTTCTCTTCGTCTATTGTGTATTCTACAGGCTATATGATTGTGGTACTGGAAAAATGACAGGATTGTGTGGAATTGGTTTTGAAACTGATGGAACGTTTGGGTAATTGACAGTTAAAGTATAGTTTTATAACAAATTCCATTGATGTTTGCCAAACAAAAATAACAATCTGTGGAGTGATTGCTTTTGCTCACGCCATATCATAGGAACTCCGAATGCCATGTGGTTGTTTCTTCTTGCCCTCCTCATCCAACCATGCAAGTTGCATGAACATGTCGAACAGATGAACTGTGGTGCCCACGACTTACCACAATCCACCTTTGAGTCAAAAATAAAGTTGATAAGCTTTCTTCAGTAACGGCGTGAAAGTCTTCTGATGAGACTTGTTTGTAAAAAAGCCGCACACATAGCAAAACAGATCCGGTGAATTTACGCATCCTCTGGTCGCCATATTTTAAACAAATTGCAATTGCCACATTCACTGCTCCTTTTATGAAGTCTGAAACTGCAACGTAATCAAATTCTAAGGCAATGCGCTATTTATAACACAACTGCAAATCAACACTTACCCTACAAACATCTGACATCATCAGAAAAAAAAAGAACATTGCCAATATACGTATATAATTACGAGGTATGTGTGTTTGTGAACATGTGTGTACGCGCAGGTGCGTGCGTTTGTGTGCATAAAATTATGCTGTCTATTCCTGTTTGGGCGCATACAAAACTTTGTTCGGCAATATCTTAATAATTTGAGCTGATGGAGCAAAATGATTTACAGATTCAAAATCAGCATCAAAAACTGATTCCGAAAACGTTAATGACATATAAGAAATCCAAAACTTGTTTATCAGTGTTACTTGGCAGACACTTCAGACAGTATTTTATCATTGGATGCCTATCCACATATCCGTAAAATATAAATATACCTGAATACATGACTTCCTTCAAGCGCTGCTGTTGAAAGGCTGTTTTCATTAGGACAGCGGTCGGGGAACTGGGGTAAATTACCCCAAATAGGGTAAAAATGAAATTTTTGGGGGTAAAAATGAAACTTTTGTGAGTAAAAAGTATATATTTTTAATTTGCTATGGGGTAATATCAACTTACACAAAAATATTTTGGGGTAATGATTAAAAAAGTTCCCCGACCCCTGCATTAAGAGGACGAGTATTTTCCCCTCTTCGTTCACGACTGAGCAGTGCGCATTTTGAAATGGTTACTTTTCTTTGCCTGGCTAAGTGGTAACTGCCAGTTAGGTGGCGTTACCCTGTGAACTCTACTGGAATTCATCTTTAGTTTTCCAGATGTAATGCAATCCACTGACTCGGTCTGACTGCTTATACTATAGTGTGATGTTTAACTGTTTAAGTATCATTTGCTTTTCTATGACAGTCATTTGCTTCATTCATCCATCCATCCATCCATTCATTCACAATATGTGTACATCATACATATTAAAAATCGTGTTGCTTAAGGACGTTAAGGTATGCCGACTTATTTAATAGTAGTTTATTATGTTGTCAAAGACTTTTGGATGCTTTGAGGGAAACTGATGAAGCAAGTGTTAACTATTGAACAAAATTTGGTTAAAAATACATCATCTAAATCAGCCAAAAATGTTGTTATCGTTTATCGATGTAAGTGATATAGAGCAATGAATTACGTATTTGCGTTTTATTCATCGAATGACCCAAATATTGGTATTGGTATTGGCAATAATAAATAAATATTGGTATCGGTATTGCAATACTGGTTTTGAAATTGTATTGGTATTGGTATTGCCAATAATTTTTTTTAGTATTGTTAACAACCCTGGAAATACTCTGCCTTCTTGTCATGGTAAGCACTTGTTTCATAAACTCACTCTAAAGAAGTGATCTATTTTTAGCAAACGTTATCAATATATAAAGAAACAAAATACCCAAGGGCTATAATGCTGCCTAAATGCTTCAATGTTATTAAATATAACGATGTTTTCTCCCTTGTCTCAGTGTATATCAGAAGTACTTCCAAATAAATAGCCAAGAATCTTAAGACCTAAGATCAGGATTAAGAATGTATCTATTAATACGGATATCAAAATCATCCACGACTGACTAATGCTTTATACTCGCTACGAATGTACTCGGGGTAATGTGTGGCTACATTGATATAACGTTACTTAAAGATATTGTACCAACATTGACTGAAGAGTTGTTGTTTTTTAATTTAAAACAATTATCATTCTTAAGTTAGTAGGAGGGCCGCATTGAGTTGAACATGACTGCACTATCGAGGTAAAAGAAGGGCACCATAAAAACCGCCCATTAGTAGTTTTTAGGATCTAAGAGATTTCATTTCATCCTTACAGGGATTTCTCACACAGCAAAGAAAGGATTGGCTCTTAATTTACTGGTGTCAGTTTACTGTTACTTTACTGGTGTCAATTTACTCTTACTTTACTGGTGTCAATTTGCTCTTACTTTACTGGTGTAAATTTGCTCTTACTTTACTGGTGTCAGTTTGCTCTTACTTTGCTGGTGTCAATTTGCTCTTACTTTACTGGTGTCAATTTGCTCTTACTTTACTGGTGTCAGTTTGCTCTTACTTTGCTGGTGTCAATTTACTTTGTTTAAGAACAATATAACTCATGATTTCTAGCGATGTACTATCCAACACACCTGATTCTGATATATTTACACACAATGTCTGTTTATGTTCCTGTTAAAGGGGACTGTAGAGTTGGCAACTACACCATTGATAAGAACGTTTTGGTACGAAATATTGAATACAGTTTGGGGATCTAGGCCGCGCCCGTACAATAATATTGCTTATTATCAGATTAAGCGGTAATCACATGTTATTGTTCTATTTATAGGACACCAGTCATAACAAAAAATGTGGTCGATCCCCTTGAATCTTTGATCTAAGGGCAAGTAAACCAGTGAAATATTTTATCTAACATATAATTATTACCTCCCTTGATGAACCGATAGATAAAAACATTTGTTGCTTTCTAAAAACAACAACAAAAAGTTGTTAGGTTTTAGTACAGGGATGAGTGTGTGGGGGGGGGGGGGGGTGAGGAAGTTATAACATTCTTTACATTCTCAAATGGGGATATAGGCAAGTGAATTGATATATTCTAATAGGCCCATACAGTATATATATCTATATCTATATCTATATATATATATATATATATATATATATATATCAGTGCCCCACTCAATAGTAAAGATTATAATTTCCCACATCTCAGCCCCTACCTATATAGGTGTTCGTAATTTGAAAAAAAACTTCCTCTAAAAAAATGTTGATGTTAAATAATGATATCATTGGTAGCTCAAAGAGTAAAGAAAATCATATGTTTGAAATAAGTACTATTTCAATATATCTCTAAAAAAAACTAATTATTGAACGTCAACATGAAAATCATCAATTTGAATAGTTTTTAACTTTCCAGTTGATACAATTAATAATATAAAACAGTCTTTTTAATGCATAGGCTGGAATAGCAGTATATCAATTTATTTATTTGATGTTTGTTCAAATGATGTTTCTAATTATGTCTTCAAATGATGTTTCTAACTATGTATTCAAATGATGATTCTAATTATGTATTCAAATGATATTTCTAATTATGCCTTCAAATGATGTTTCTAATTATGTATTCATATGAGGTTTTTAATTTTGTTTTGATTGCTGCAAAATTCAGGGTTTACGTATTAGTATTGAGATAGTTGTGGCGATGTTTCTCAACAACTGCAACACTAAATGTTTCTCAACAACTGCAACACACAATGTTTCTCAACAACTGCAACACAAAATGTTTCTCAACAACTAAAACACAAAATGTTTCTCAACAACTGCAACACAAAATGTTTCTCAACAACTGCAACACAAAATGTTTCTCAACAACTGCAACACAAAATGTTTATCAACAACTGCAACACAAAATGTTTCTCAACAACTGCAACACAAAATGTTTCTCAACAACTGCAACACAAAATGTTTCTCAACAACTAAAACACAAAATGTTTCTCAACAACTGCAACACAAAATGTTTCTCAACAACTAAAACACAAAATGTTTCTCAACAACTGCAACACAAAATGTTTCTCAACAACTAAAACACAAAATGTTTCTCAACAACTGCAACACAAAATGTTTCTCAACCACTGCAACACAAAATGTTTCTCAACAACTGCAACACAAAATGTTTCTCAACCACTGCAACACAAAATGTTTCTCAACAACTGCAACACAAAATGTTTATCAACAACTGCAACACAAAATGTTTCTCAACAACTGCAACACAAAATGTTTCTCAACAACTGCAACACAAAATGTTTCTCAACAACTAAAACACAAAATGTTTCTCAACAACTGCAACACAAAATGTTTCTCAACCACTGCAACACAAAATGTTTCTCAACAACTGCAACACAAAATGTTTCTCAACAACTGCAACACAAAATGTTTCTCAACAACTAAAACACAAAATGTTTCTCAACAACTGCAACACAAAATGTTTCTCAACAACTAAAACACAAAATGTTTCTCAACAACTGCAACACAAAATGTTTCTCAACCACTGCAACACAAAATGTTTCTCAACAACTGCAACACAAAATGTTTCTCAACTACTGCAACACAAAATGTTTCTCAACAATGCAACACAAAATGTTTCTCAACAACTGCAACACAAAATGTTTCTCAACAACTGCAACACAAAATGTTTCTCAACAACTAAAACACAAAATGTTTCTCAACAACTGCAACACAAAATGTTTCTGTTCCTCTGTAATGTATTTTGCACTCATGAAGGCCAATCCTCGCTCTTGGCGATTTTCAAATTTCTCAGTTTCCATTGACCAACAATACATTCATTTTTGTTATCCAACATATCAGGGCAAATAGTCAGAACATTTTAACCTGATGGATGATTTGTTGTTGTTTAGTCAAGTGCCACAATCCTATAACCATGCCTGATTTTAATTAGGGAGCGACCGATAATTGGATCGGTATTGGTATCGGAACGATATTGGCACTATCGGTTAATATCGGATCGGCCGATTTTTGTAGGGAGCGACCGATAATCGAACCGATATTGGCATTATGGGTTAACTATAGGACCGGCCGTTTTTTGGATGCCGATACATTGTTTTTTTTTCACAAATCTAGTCTCTAAACTGGTTTTGGTTTACAGGGTTAAAGTTTACTTACAGACTCCCAGTTAATTGTTCACCTGAATGAAGTGACTTACTGTTATAATTAAGTGTTTTTAATTTTTCAGACTTTTTTAAAAATCTGCTACAAGTAAATTCAGTAAAAATTACAAAGATTAACGAAGAAAATTATTTTAATTTTATCACAACTTTCATAAGTTAGTGAAGTTAAAATTAACAATTAATACATTTTTACTTTTTTAGTTTGAAATTAATTATTTACAACTTAATCTTAATTTTCTGTTTGTGTACAAGTAAAAAGTAAAAACAACAAATTGTTTGTTATAAGTTTAATTTTAAACAATAAACATGCAGATTTCTGAGCTTATGCAGGCATGGTTTGTGTTTCTGACTTAGGTCTTACGGTCTGTCTTTTCAAATCTTTTGTTCTTCTAATCTTCTTCATCTGCAAGACACCTTTTCATTAATAGCAAAATATCGGTATCGGAATCGGTATCGGCAAAAATGCTGGGGAAAAGTATCGGTATCGGACTATCGGTAAAAAGGCATATCGGTCGTTCCCTAATTTTAACAGCTCATGTGATGTTATTCAAATAATAAGTGAAGCTAAAACTATTATACTGTAAATCATGTTTGCATTTAACATGGCCAAAGGCTAGCTTCATAACATGTATGCCTGATGGTCTGTGTGCTATGAGAATTATTAGTGACGGCTGAAAAATTGAATAAATAATAATTATGGGCTGCAACTCTATTAGTTGATGCTGAATAAAGTAATTCCTTAATAGTGTAACTATTAACATGCATTAGGGCAAAATGAAATGAAATCTAAAATGAAATCTAAATACATTCCACTTTTATAGCTAGACTTATCAATTAAATTACAACGTTGACAAAGTTTCTAAAACAGTCTGTGTTTGGTCCTCTAAACCAGGCTCTCAAAATGTGGCACGTTTGGTGGAGGGTACGCGCTGCAATGGGCTTAGAACATCGGGTAAACATGCACGGATAAAGCGAAGACACTGGCATGAGGGGAAATAATGATCGGAAAAATAATATATGGGGTTTTTTTTTCTATAGGAGTATATAGTATTACGAAAATATAAAAAAAGGGTTACACTGAATCGAAAGTATGTCTCTTCTTCAGCTGAGAGTTGGCAGAGGTCTTTTCTAAAAGGGTGACATTGCTGATGGTGTCTGGCCAGCGTATTTGGAGGATTCTTCTAAGGCAGTTGTTTGTAAAGGTTTGGACTTTCCTTAGTGTGGTCTTAGACATCTTCCACGTTTCCGCCCCATACAGCAGGACAGATTTGACGTTGGTATTAAAAAGTCGAATCTGCATGAAGGCGGCTCTAGCTTTACCAACTCTTGATTTGACGTCTGCTTCTGTGCCACCTTGCTGATCGATAACACTCCCCAAGTAAATGAAAGACTGCACCTCTTCCAGCTGTCTTCCTTGTTGGATGACGGGATTTATGCTGGTGGAGTTTATTTTTAAGATCTTGGTTTTGTCTTGGTTTATATTGAGGCCAACCTCGAACGCTGCGGCTGAAACTTTATCTGTCTTCTGAATTTGTTGTTGGCTGTGGGAGAGGAGAGCAAGATTGTCTTCGAAGTCTAGGTTAACAAACTGGCTCAATAATGTCCACTGGATTCCATTTCTTCGTTTTCTGGTGGATTTCTTTATGATCCAGTCAATCAAGTTAATTTGGTACTAAATTTATAATATTCCTTTTAGAATTGTCAAAGTTAGGATAGTTTAAGTTGCATGCAGTCAATATGTGACCTAATACTTATTCTTTGTCTATTGTAAAAAAAAATGCCTACTAAAAGCTTTACAACCTTTTTCAAAGGTAACTGACTGTCAAGTTAATTATATCAATGCTCCGTTGATATATAATTACACATGATTTATATAATATACAATCTTCATGTCACATACCTACTATAAGTAGTCCACATAGTAGATTTAAGTTAGCATGTAATGTTTAAGTTTTTGGTAGAAGAATTGTATGTAAAAGAAAGTTGCTATATCAATAATCACCGGTAACACCCTTGTATAAGTCACGCCTCGCCCCTGGTCAAAAGTATGCATATCCTTTCTTTTATTTGTGTAGTTAATATCACTTAATAAGTGTTGTACATAGTGTGATAACTGTAGTTAATATCACTTAATAAGTGTTGTACGTAGTGTGATAACTGTAGTTAATATCACTTAATAAGTGCTGTACGTACTGTGATAACTGTAGTCACTGGCGGCGGAGCAGGGGGGCAGGAGGGGCAGCGCCCCCCCTAAAACTTTTAAGGGGTGGCGGCGCCCCCCTTGAATATTTCCAGTATGCCCCCCCCCTAAAATTTTAACTTTTTTACACTTTTTAAACTTTGTAATTCATTTTAGTTTATATGTATCATTTTCTTTTTCATAGTTCATTTGATTTATTTCTTTAATTTAATATTTGAAAGAAATTATAATTAATTTACATTTTACGGTAATCACATTATTGAGAGTTGCTGTGGCATATTTTAAAACTAGTTGCAAGTACTCGGGCAAAGCCCGGGTTTAAAATAAGGTTGTCTGTTTATTTAAGAAGCGTAATTTGACGTTTAATTAAGACTTAAAATAAGACGCGTAAAAAGGGTTTATTTGCATGCAATAAAAGGGTACATTTATCTTAAAGCAATGTGATACACAACAATTTTGGCAGTTCCTCTCTCTCTCTCTCTCTCTCTCTCTCTCTCTCTCTCTCTCTCTCTCTCTCTCTATCCCCTCCCTCTTTCCCTCCGTCCCTCCCTCTCCCCTCCCTCTTTCCCTCCCCTCTCTCCCTCCCTCCCTCACAGAGGCATAGCGAGGGGGGGCAAGGCAACTTGCGCCCGGGGCATTTTACCTTTTTAATACCTTTTTAGCACCCCCCCATTCGAAAACCATATAATATGTAAAATATACCATTTGGCGCCCCTGAACCTCGGCGCCCGGGGACATATGTACCCGCGCCGCCCCCCAGCTACGCCTCTGCTCCCTCCCTCTCTCTTTCCCTCTTTCCCTCCTTCTTTCCCTCTCTCCCTCCATCCCTCCCCCTCTCTCTCCCTCCCTCGCTCTCTCCCTCTCTCCCCCCTCTCTCTCTTTTAGGCATGACTGCAGCAAAAGATGACAATTCCTATGGATGAAGGAATGGAATGTAATAATGTAGTAAGTAATGTGATATTTGGTTCCCCATACCGATCATAACTATAGTAAGTTAGCTATGTGGGAGAGAAGGTCGTAAAACCTGAAATCGGGGTAAAAGTTTGCCAATTTTTATGTCTTTGATATCCAAAATAATTAATTACAATTGCAGTACCCGTTGAGATGGAACGAAACCTATTTAAGAACCTTCCCCATGTAATTTTGTGTACGTGTACCAAATTTCACGTTATTTGGTTGTCTGGATCTTGAGTTGTAAGGGAACAGACAGATAGACAGCAAATGCGTCTTATAAGTATAGAGAAGTATTTCCATCTACCGCATGACGGCAAATGTAATTTTTAAAGAAAATACAATTATTTATTATTTTTTTCATAAATTACTTTTTGTTTATTAATTTTTCCGTTTCCGGTTTCAGTTTCATGTTCATCATCATTCCTGATAATTATCAGTAATTTTCTGATCTAATTTCACTATTAGATTTGTAAACAAACTGACATTACGAATCAGTTGACGACAGAAGTGCTCAATGTTCATTTTTATTTTTTTTTAATATATTATTTTTTAATAATATTGATTAAATTCTTGCTACAGAATTACTAAATTCTATTATTGAATTAAGGGGGTAAAATTTGTCTGTCGGTCATATTTTGTCTTGCCCCCCCCCTTAAAATATTTCGTTCCGCCGCCGGTGACTGTAGTTAATATCACTTAATAAGTTTTGTACATAGTGTGATAACTGTAGTTAATATCACTTAATAAGTTTTGCACATAGTGTGATAACTGTAGTTAATATCAATTAATATGTGTTGCACATAGTGTGATAACTGTAGTTAATATCAATTAATAAGTTTTGTACTTAGTGTGGTAAAGGTAGTTAATATCACTTAATATGTGTTGTACATAGTGTGATAAATTTAGTAAATTGACATGAATGTTTTAAAATAGTTTCTGGTCATTGAGAATACACAAGTGTTCAGTATTTTTAATCAGTTGGGTTTAGAGTTGATGATAATTGATTTCAAATTTCTAAAACATTTGGCTGTCTGTCTACAAAGCCAGTGAAATAAAAGCCTATACAAAAGCAACCATGGAGTCCCTTAGAGATTCATTATACGAATCTCTACATACAATTATATACAATTATTTTGACCCCAATTTACTTGGTAGATATTAAAGAGCATAAAAGTTTTGGAAAAAAGAAAATAGATTGAGAATTGGTTTCAATTTTTATATTACGTGAAACAAAGAGGGGGGGGGGGGAGGGACGACGACATTAGTTGGAGCTTAGGGCATCAAGAGGTCTTAACCAAGGCCTTCTAAATAGGTCAAGGCGGCCGTAACTTAACCCGGCACTGGGTGTAGGCCTACTAGTATTAGCAAGTTTATTTCATTTATCTCTTTGTTTGTTAGGATGGCTGTTTGTATGTCTATCACTCTGAAAAAAAAAACTGATTATCTAGCTCAAATAAAGATTAAAAAATTATTTCAAAACTATTTTTCAGTTTTTGTATTTCTTGAAATTCTCAAAAAAAAAAAAAAAAAAAATTAGACAATATTTCTCATACTGTGGGCATGATAATTTCAACACATATGAAAAGGAAAACATAATCATGTTATCGCCTTGTAATATTTACTAATTAGAGAATGTTTGGACCAAACCAATAAATACTAGATACAAATAAAGAATTATTATTAAAATATTTAAAAAATCGATACAATTTTTTTTGGATTTTCATGTCAACCAATAAATTAAAAGATTAACAAAATGTCAAAAACAGAAAATGTTGACAAATTTAAAACTTTACTATTACAGGGCCAAAGCCATTTATTTATTTTCTATAACATAAAGTTATTTATAACGCAGATTTGGGCAAACTACGCCCGCGGGTTACCTAAGTCCAAAGGCCCACCAAGATGTTTGATCCAGTCTGCACTCTGCTCCTGTCCGTTCACAGCACTAACGTTTAAATGTAATTAATATTGATTCATCTGATATGGACTAGCGCCACAGCTCCTGATCTATCGCCACAGCTTCTGGTCTAGCACCACTGCTCCTGGTCTAGCACCACTGCTCATGGTCTAGTGCCACTGCTCCTGGTCTAGCACCACTGCTCCTGGTCTAGCACTACTGCTCCTGGTCTAGTACCACTGCTCCTGGTCTAGCACCACTGCTTCTGGTATAGCGCCACTGCTTCTTTTCTAGCGCCACTGCTCCTGGTCCAGTGCCACTGCTCCTGTTCTAGCGCCACTTCTATTGGTCTAGCACCACTGCTCCTGGTCTAGTACCACTGCTCCTGGTCTAGCACCACTGCTTCTGGTCTAGCGCCACTGCTTCTTTTCTAGCGCCACTGCTTCTGGTCTAGCGCCACTGCTTCTTTTCTAGCGCCACTGCTCCTGCTCTAGCGCCACTGCTCCTGTTCTAGCGCCACAGCTTCTATATTTGTTTTCTAAAATCTTTCAAGAACCTTTGAAGGTATTCATGAAAAAGTTAACTCTGATGCAAATTTCTTTAATTAAGATGTAAACACAAAACCAAGTACATTGAGAGCTCCTTGATACATTGCCTAATATATACACCCTGACCCTAATACCTTGAGAGCCCCTGAATACATCAACTAAGATATGAATAATAAACCAAGATGCTGTCAGTAATGTGACAACAGATGACATCTTGTTGCAACATAACGGCTCATATTGCAGTCAAAACAAGCTTGGAAACTGCGTTCTTCATATGATACATTCAGACATTGTAACATACAAAGTGATGGGTTACTTAGGACGATCGAATTACATCGGCATACACATGCTACCCACACCTACATACAAATAGATCTATATGTTCTGTCATGGTTGTCTTGCTGGACACAAATCCCCCTTGAATACAATACGGGGTCAAGAATGTTCGTTGGGTGGAGTCCATTGCCTCGTAGAGCCATGACGTCAAAAAATGTTTACGTCAAAACTTTATTCCCGTCTTGCTTACTGTACCTAACAGAAAGTTGAACGAGTTCACAGTTTAACAATGATGCTATAAATAAGATGAAGATTTGTTGTTACTTATTCCTCAATGTAATGAATAACACAGAAATATAATCCAGTGGTGCATAGAACCGAATAGAGGAGTAAGGGGCCGTCCATAAAGTACGTCACGCTATTTTTGACAATTTTTGACCCCCCCTCCCCCCGTCACAAAGTGTCACAAATCTCGGGACCCCCCCCCCCCCCAAGTACGTCACACTTTCAAAAAAATTGTTACTTTTCAACTAATAAAAATTTAATCGAAAACTTAAAAAGCACTTCACTATTAAACTGCCTTAAAATATAAATATTAAAAGAACTATCAGATTATTAAATGAATTTACTAGTAGAATAACCAATTGTCAACAGCTGTCACAGTTATTCTTTAAAACAGTAACTCAATCAATTGAATGTGAAAAAAAAAATTGCAAAAATTAGACTTGACAATTATATAATAAACATCATTTATCTGCTACCTTTTCATTTACAGTGGGTGAGGTCAACTTTGAGATAATCTTCCGATTATGCATTCTATTGACACAGGATAAGAAGTAGATTAGCGAGACTTGACCTAAACCAGTGATTAAATAATACAAATGGAAACAAAACAATGCGACTTAAAAAAGGACTAGATTGACAAATTATGTGAGCATCTCTTGTGTTATATAGAATATGTTTATAGTGGACCTGTGAATTATGTTTAATTAAAAAAATATTCACTAGACATCATCCATCCATGTTGAAGTGAAGTGTTCATCCATAGTTACGATTGACATAAATCTTTCCCTATCATCGTTTTCTGGAAGAATAATTGCAGACAGATCAACTTCATCCTCATCTAGCCACTCAACATCCTCTGAATGTGCATTTTCAATTATGCCAATAATTGCCATGAGCTCTCTTTGCCTTCTAGCAGCGATTCTCAAAAAACGGAGGCGTTTTATTTGAGTTGATTCTGGAAAATTTTGCGTTGGCACATTCTCCTGCGCCCGAGCTCTGTGTTGTCCTGTATGTTTCTTCAACATTGTTTGTGAGGCAAAGTATAAGTGACACACTTTGCAAATTCGATCAAGTATTGTAAGCTGGTCTGCAGAGATGGACGATAAAGATCATATGGTTGTACTTTTAAAACTACTGTTGATCTTGGCAAATGTCATCAAATTTGAGAGTTTGTGCCACAAACAATGAAGGAAATTTATGAGCATCGGCATCTGCTCTTACTGAAGCTCTGAGTCCATCAGTTCAGGGCTGTTTTAAGGTCATCGTAGGCCTTAGGCACTTTCACAGTCGTAGGCCCTCCCCATCTTCATTTTTAATATTTTTCAAGAATGCACCGCACTTATCTAATGCTATTTGAAATCTAAATAAACTTCTGAGGACGTCATATGTGACTTTGGTAAGACAAAGAGTCGAAAAGTTAACATACTGTAATTTACAGATCTGCAGCTTGACGTGCTCATCTCAAAAGGTTATATATAGTTACTTTAATACAAACATTATTAAATTTTATTGGCCTTCTGAACATGTTTTTCACTTTATGTTCTGGCTTTCGTAGGCCCTTGAAAAGTCCGTAGGCACTGTGCCTAGTTGATAAATTATAAAGCTGTTTTGCATCAGTTGTTTGGTTGATTGGGATTGGAGGAGGAGAGAATCTCGAAGGTAAAACGTTGAAATATGAACTCTTAACTAACATTAGGAATTGTGAACAATACATTGAAAAGATATGCATTTCATATTATTTAGACATAAAACTAATTTAAGTATTTCACAAAATTTTTGAAAATTATTTTTAAAACTATTAAGTTTTACTAAAAAATCAATAGTTAAATTAGAAATAAAATAAAAATATATAAAAATGTGACGTCACACATGGCCTGACCCCCCCTCCCCCCCTGTCACAAACTGTCACACTTTCTTACACCCCCTCCCCCCCATGGAGCGTGACGTACTTTATGGACGGCCCCTAAAGCATTGCTATCAGGGATCTATAGGACTTGCTTCTGTTCAGTACAATAATGAAGTATAGCATTGTACAGTATAGTATATCGTAATAAAGTATAGCATGGTAAAGCAGAGTATATCGTAATAAAGTATAGCATGGTACAGCAGATTATATCTTAATGAATTTTACTGGGCGGCTTTAAAAAAGCACCAGTCTTATGTAATATAAACATGCTATATAAACTTGCTATTTAAACATTCTATTTTCAAATGTGTACGAGTCGAACTTTGAGTAAATAGTTTTCAAATTACTTCATGCATACCAATTATTTCACTGACTGAAAATACAATCCTAGAAAAAACTAAAATGTCGACAAGTAGAAAAATTGCAGCTTTGATTCTGTCTTTCTCATGCTGAGTAAATACCACGCTTATTAGAAATAACCACAAGTTTTTTTTAATGATTTAACTGACTTTAATTTGATAGTGAGTAAATAGAGAAGTGGCATCCATTAAAATTGGCTTATTTAATTTTACTAGAACAATCTGAGAAATTATAAATAAAATTAACTTGGTTGTCGGTCAACATCTTATTTTTAAACTTACCAGGCTACATAACGTCTTAACTGCATGACACAGATCTCAGCAAACTTGTATGTTCAAGTATGCTGTGATCGCCAAAAATAGAAATATAGAATCAACTAAAACAACAGAGGTCCAGGTCAAAATAAATAAATAAATAATTATTAAAAAAACAATAACAAATATCTTTTAAACAAGGAGAGAAAAAATTAAATCCGTGCAATGAGTGTAGAGACTCATGAAATATTACATTCATTGAGTGTAGAGACTCATGAAATATTACATTCAATGAGTGTAGAGACTCATGAAATATTACATTCATTGAGTGTAGAGACTCATGAAATATTACATTCATTGAGTGTAGAGACTCATGAAATATTACATTCATTGAGTGTAGAGACTCATGAAATATTACATTCATTGAGTGTAGAGACTCATGAAATATTACATTCAATGAGTGTAGAGACACATGAAATATAACATTCAATGAGTATAGAGACTCATGAAATATTACATTCTCAATCTAATTATAAATTATTTAATTTTAGAGACAGACAAACGTTCAAATGACTACACTGACTAGAGCAGTTTTTTTTTTCCATTTAAAAAAAGTATAATAATACATTAACAAATATTAAACATTAACAAACATTATACTTTAACAAACATTATACATTAACAAACATTATACATTAACAAACATTATTTTTGTCAAACTATGCATAGAAGTTATATGTAAAATGAACTTAGTTGTTCCCAAGCGTCAGATTTACAAGTTCCTGACAAGGAACTTAAAGAAATGACTAAAACTTGTCTTCATCATTTTAGATTTAAATTTAAAGAAATAGAGATACAAAAAAGCATAGCATTGTATCGTGTAATTAAATGACAGTACAGTTTTGTAGATGAGTTTTGCTTAGACTAGCATAGCATAGCACAACATGACATAGCATAGCACAACATGACATAGAATAGCAAAACATGACAAATCATAGCCTAGCACAAAATGACAGCATAGCATACATGGCATACCGTATGTTAGGAAAGTATGACATAGCAGAGCACATCACAATATGAAATAGCATAGCATAGCATAACATAACATAACATAACATAGCATAACATAACATAACATAACATAGCATAGCATAACATATAACATAACATAGTATAACATAACATAACATAACATAGCATGGTCTCATACTGCGACACTACACAGCTAATGGCCTAACATGACATAGCACAACATAATAAAGCATGACATAGTATGACATAGCAAGGCATAGCACAAAATAACATAGCATAACATAGCATGACATAGCACAACATAACATAGCATTGCATAGCACAACATAACATAGCATAGCACTACATAACATAGCATAAAAACGCACGGCATAGCACAACATAATATAGCATAGCACAACATAAAATAGCATAGCAAAGCACAACATAATATAACATAGCACAACATAACATAGGAGAACGTAACAAAGAAATATATAACACACCATAAAATAGCAAGGTTTGGCATGGTATAGAGACACTCATTAGCCGTCCATTTCTATTGACATGGCCACAACGTTTTAAAATTAAATTTAGAGAAAATGCTTAAGAGAAAAATAATTTTAAAGTTTTCAAAATAATTTCTTCAATTCATTGCTTCCTAGTATTGTTAAGTTTAGTCTATTAATATCCTGTTTTAGTGGCAAATGGGTTTATCCCATCCATTTAAAATCATGTCGGTTGTAAAATGAGTTCAACATTTATCTCCCATGATTTACCACTTGAATAAATAAGACTCAACACCTATCAATGTTTAAAAAAAAATTAAAAGAAATTTCAACTGTAAAGTGGTCACTCAACTTAAGGACGACTCAATGGTCGGTATCTGTCACTCCTTATTTGGTGAAGATTCAACTATTGTTCAAGTGAACATTTCTTTTTTAAATTAAATATTTTATCTTTAGAATTTGTTTTTTCTCATGACGGAAGAATACTTAAAATACAATTACCTTTTGGATTTTTCAACACTAACTAATAGATTACAATTACTTGATACATGTCATACGATTGTCATACTTGACATTGGAGACGAAATAGTTAGTTTTAGGAGTGCCGTCAAATAGGGGATGGTGAAAAAAGAATTTGCAAACATTCTATTGTTTCTCTTAATTTAAATGAACCGCAATGGCGGTGACTGGCCTCACTTTTCTACCTTACACAGCTACTGACCTCATACTGCTACACTACACAGCTACTGACCTCATACTGCTACACTACACAGCTACTGACCTCATGCGGCTACACTACACAGCTACTGACCTCATACTGCTACACTACACAGCTACTGACCTCATGCTGCTACACTACACAGCTACTGACCTCATACTGCTACACTACATAGCTACTGACCTCATACTGCTACACTACACAGCTACTGGCCTCATACTGCTACACTACACAGCTACTGGCCTCATACTGCTACACTACACAGCTACTGGCCTCATGCTGCTACACTACACAGCTACTGACCTCATACTGCTACACTACACAGTACTGACCTCATGCTGCTACACTACACAGCTACTGACCTCATACTGCTACACTACACAGCTACTGACCTCATACTGCTACACTACACAGCTACTGGCCTCATACTGCTACACTACACAGCTACTGACCTCATACTGCTACACTACACAGCTACTGACCTCATGCTGCTACACTACACAGCTACTGACCTCATACTGCTACACTACACAGCTACTGACCTCATACTGCTACACTACACAGTACTGACCTCATGCTGCTACACTACACAGCTACTGATCTCATGCTGCTACACTTCACAGCTACTGACCTCATGCTGCTACACTACACAGCTACTGACCTCATGCTGCTACACTACACAGCTACTGACCTCATGCTGCTACACTACACAGTTAAAGGATCCATACTGCTACACTACACAGCTAATGGTTTCACACTTCTATACTACACAGCTAAAGGCCTCGCACTGCTACACTACACAGCTAATAGTTTCACACTTATACACTAAATAGCTACTGGCCTCAAACTGCTACACTACAAGCTAAAGGCGTCACACTGCTACATTACACAGCTAAAGGCGTCACACTTCTACATTACACAGCTAAAGGCGTCACACTGCTACACTACACAGCTAAAGGCCTCACACTGCTACACTACACAGTAAAGGCCTCACACTGCTACACTACACAAATACTGGCCTCACATTGCTACACTACACAGCTAATGGTCTCATACTGCTACACTATATATATCTATTGGCCTCACACTTCTACACTACACACCTACTGCCCTCATTTTTCTACACTTCACAGCTACTGGCCTCATACTTCTACACTACACAGCTACTAGCCTCACACTGCTACACTACACAGCTACTGGCCTCACACTGCTACACTACACAGCTACTAGCCTCACACTGCTACACTTCACAGCTACTGGCCTCACACTGCTACACTACACACCTACTGCCCTCACTTTTCTACACTTCACAGCTACTGGCCTCATACTTCTACACTACAAACTAATGGCCTCACACTGCTACAGTACACAGCTACAGACCTCACACTGCTACACTACACAGATACTGGCCTCACACTGCTACACTACAAGCTAATGGCCTCACACCGCTACACTACAAACTAATCGCCTCATACTGCTACACTACACAGCTACTGGCCTCACACTGCTACACTACACAGATAATGGCCTCACACTGCTACACTACAAGCTAATCGCCTCATGCTGCGACACTACACAGCTACTGGCCTCACACTGCTACACTAAACAACTACTGGTGTTGAAATCCTAACATAAATGTTTTATTTTAACTATTTCTTACATTTTGTTTGGACTTCAAGGACACTGACGTGGTCTCCTTTCTTTGTCACATGAATTCGAGTAGCTACATCATGCCAATTCCTTCATGTATACAATCACACACTTTCTAAAGTAGCGTTACCTCTGACAAGATGCACAGTAGGGTGCATCACCACAATAGAGGAAAAAATTAATTGTTTGTTTTTGAGCTGTCTATGCTTCTAATTTGTTCTAATATCATTAATAAAAACTTGTGTCAAATATTTTTCAAATCAGAGTTGATTTAGAGGTCCCCCCTCCCCCCCCTCCCGCCCAAGAAATCACAAAACATGACATGTAAAGAAAAAAAAAGTTTATTCTAGCCTATATAAAAATTACATTAAAGTATTACATTATTTATTACTGTTGCATTTAATTCAGTTTCACTTTGTTGCACGTTTGTAAGGTTTACGCATATTTGAGATGTTTTTGCGGTCCATTTCTACCACTTGAAGAATGTTTTGAAAATGTTCATCCGTTCGCGCTGCTTCAACAAAGTCCTCTCTCGGTACAATCGTTAACAACGTTAATAGCAGTAACATTTTCTGCACTGGCTATGTAAGAAGCTGTTTGGCACCAATCATCAACAGGCAGTTGGAGGAATCCTGTGTCCAGTTGAAGTCTGTATATAGTAAACCACGAGTCAACTCCAGCCAGATCACACAACCGAGTTTTAGAATCAATTGATTGGAATCGTGGTTTTCCCCAACCATTTCCAAATTGATTCTGTGGAGTTTGGAGGGCAATCACTGGTCGATGCCTTAGCAGAGCATCTGCTAGAGCTCGCTTTTCCAACACAGGTACTTCATTGTTGAACAGAGCAAGTGGGATCATTTCAGCAGTGAGGTACCACAGATGCCTATTCAGGGCACGGATTGCTGACTTGGATATGTCTCTGTTGACATCGTTGTAATCCAAAAGTCGCTTGTAGAGCTGTAGATCATTCCATGGTGCATCCACACTCTTTTTGCAAGTGAGCCACCACACGACATAAACATGTGTTACAAATGTAGCAAATGCACGAATCTTTGGCACTTGAGCACGTGTGGCAATAGTACCTGGAGGCAATAATTGAATTTGTTTCTCACACAGTGTAATCTTGAGGCAATATATCAGCTTTGCCATCCATCGTGCTTTGTGCAGGGCACCTGGTCTTTTAAAGTTAACCTCCTTATTTGTAGCATTCAGGTAAACAAGGGACAGCTTAAGGAATTCGTGGTAGTCGTCTCGCAAGAATTCGGTTTGTTTACTAGAGTTGGCATGTGCAATTACCGCATCTCTCATTATCGTCAGTCGCTCTTGAGCCTTCAGATCATGATCAGCTAACGTAAACGAACTACAAACGTGAGACCAATCATGTGCCACCAACTCCCAATTATTTCGCAGCTTGGTGAACAAAGTTATATCCAGGGATTTGAAAACTTCTATTTTCATGTCTGCAAACACATGCGAGAGGATAACTTCACCAATGTGATGGCGACAACCTGACCACAGAAGAGCACGTTGCAGCATATTTTGTATGGCAATGCAGGCAGCAGTATGACGACCAGTGTTTGATCTTGTTGTGTCGAATGTCATATTACCGATACAATCATTACAATGCCACTCTGTCATTAGCTTCATGGTTGATTCTGCAATTATTTCACCAACGGGTTTCTTTGTTGCCTTGGTGTGGAGAAATAATATAGTCTAAGTTTGATGACGCAATTCGCTAGGCTCCGCCCACCGCAGTATCTATGGCGTAATTCTGCCATCTTGAGTGTAAATATTGGGAACTTGGGTGTATACGTCATTTGGTACAAATGACGTATATTAACCGACAGTTGGGAGCACATGTTTTGTTTTATAGTTAGTCGAGCTCTGTGCATCATAGGATGCGGATGCATGTTCTTGTAGTCTAGCTTTGTGCATCGATGTAGATGGATGCATATTTACAGTTTGCTATTGTACTCCTCCTGGATCTACCTTTATGTCAGTTCATGTTCAAGTATTAAATGATTGTTTGATCTTACTTCACTGGAGTTAACTTCGTGATTTCTGTTGTCTGATTTATTACACCTTCTACAAGCATCATCATTAAAAGGATCCGTAACATATATTTGGCACCTCCGACGTCGAACTGACTGATTTAGCTGGATTCAGGAGCAGTGGAGTGAGTACATTAAGACTCGTTGTAATTACCGGTTAAGTATTCATCGGTGAATTACGTGGCGGCCACCACCCTGGGTGTGCGCCGTGAAAACTGCGTTCTGTAGTGGCCAACGTTACTGTTTGCTGAAGTGGCCAACCCAATTGTTTGCTAAAGTGGCCAACGTTACTGTTTACTGAAGTGGCCAACCCTATTGTTTGCTGAAGTGGCCGACGTTACTGTTTGCTGAAGTGGCCAACCCTATTGTTTGCTGAAGTGGCCAACGTTACTGTTTGCTGAAGTGGCCAACCCTATTGTTTTCTGAAGTGGCCAACCCTATTGTTTGCTGAAGTGGCCAACGTTACTGTTTGCTGAAGTGGCCAACCCTATTGTTTGCTGAAGTGGCCAGAGTTACTGTTTGCTGAAGTGGCCAACCCTACTGTTTGCTGAAGAGGCCAACCTTGCCGTTTGCTGAAGAGGCCAACCTTGCCGTTTGCTGAAGAGGCCTAACTTGCTGCTGCTGAAGAGGCCAACCCTACTGTTTGCTGAAGAGGCCAACCTTGCCGTTTGCTGAAGAGGCCAACCTTGCTGCTACTGAAGAGGCCAACCCTACTGTTTGCTGAAGAGGCCAACCTTGCCGTTTGCTGAAGAGGCCAACCTTGCTGTTTGCTGAAGAGGCTAACCCTACTGTTGCTGAAGTGGCCAACTTTACTGCTTAAAGTGGCCAGAGTTGCTGTGTACTGACGGGGCCGACGTTACCGTGTGGCTGGGAATCACCTCCTCATCGTCAGAGGACCCCACCATAGGATCACCGAGGATCAACAAGGGATCATCGAACATCGCGGACAGGGATCACCAAGGATCAACCCGTGTGTTAGTCAACCCCACATCGAACATCGCGGACCGGAATCACCGAGGATCATCCATCGAAGTCAAGAAACAGAATTTACTATTGCGTATTTCTTTATATGTAAGTTGGCATATTTTTTTTATATATATTTATTACTAGAATATTGAAATCTGGTGTAATTATTTGTTTGTTGTTCTTGGTGGAATTCTGTATTTAATACAGTAGAGGTTAAAATAGGATCCACCCTGAGCAGCCAAAACATTTAATTTTCTGGGTTTTTTTTTTAAAAGGAATATTGTATTTATTTTGTTATTACTCGTATGTTGATGACATAATAGAATATTTTTTGTGTATGATATATAGTATCAAACATTTTCATTTATTAGTTATAATTGGTTTTGGTTACTGCCATGTCATCTATTTTAAATATTGTTGAAGCTGGTAAAGCACTTGGCCTCACAGGCCAAGAGTTACAAACCTGGGTATCTGTAGAGAGAGAAAGGGTGGAAAAGAAAGAGATGGAAGAAAAACAGAGAGAGAGGGAAGAAAAACAGAGAGAGAGGGAAGAAAAACAGAAAGAGAGGGAAGAAAGAAAGGAAAAGGAAAAGAAAGAGATGGAAGAAAAACAGAGAGAGGGGGAAGAAAGAAAGGAAAAGGAACAGAGAGAGAGGGAAGAAAGAGCCGCAGAACGGGAAATGAGGAAGGAAGAAATCGCGAACGAAAGGGCGCGCTTAGAGTCTGAGAACAATAGACAGTCAGCTAACCCCGGAGTTAACGGAGCATGTGATAGAGTGACCACATCACTTAAATTACCTTATTTTACAGAGGGCGTTGACAGTATGGACACATACTTGTCTATGTTTGAAATGCTAGCTACTAGCGCGGGTATGCCGAAAAATACATGGGCCGCGTCAATTTTAGGATTCATAAGAGGCAAAGCTCTGGATGTATGTTTAAAACTAAATGAAAATGAAATAAAAAAAATTATGATGTTGTGAAAGAATCATTAATGAAGATTTATGGTAACACATGTGATGGTTACAGGGAAAAATTTAATAATATTCGCCCATCACGAGAGGAAGACCCCAATTTATTTATCACAAACCTTAGTTTGTTTTTTGATAGATGGGTGGCTCTGTCTGGGGCGAAACAAGAGTACCATGATTTAAGGGAACTGATTTTAGTAGATAGGGCAATTAATGTGTGCCATAAAGATTTAGTGGCATTCTTGAAAGAAAAAGGGCCAAAAACTTTAGAAGATGTCACTGATTTATTGAGAAAGTATAAGTCTGCACATCCAGAAAAACCCATATCTAAGTTAGAACCAGACCATAACCAGGATGTGCTGTGCTTTGCTAAAGCTGTACCATATCCTAACCGTGGCCGTAGCTTAAGTCCTGGGAACAGAAATAGATCCAGTGACCGACATGACGGGGACAAATTATGTTTCTCATGTGGGAGAGCCGGACATAGATCGCGAGACTGCAAAAGGGGAAATGGAGGTAGTGATAGTTTATGTTATCTGTGTAACGGGAGGGGACATTATGCTAGGAACTGCACTTGGTCCCGGGGAAATAGTCAGGGGAGAAAAGGACAACAGACCAGAACCATGGACAAGACCAGACAGAGACAAAGAGATAGGGTACAACAGGCAATGTTAGTTCAGGGGGGAGGTAATGGTTTACATTTTTACCCTGGGTTCGTTGGTGATGTACCTGTGAAGGTGCTACGTGACACTGGGGCAACGTGCGTGTGTGTCCGTAGATCATTGGTGAAAGATAGTGAATTCACGGGAAGAATGGGTTTATGTGCGTCATTTGATGGGACGGTACATGAGTTACCCATAGCCACTATTAATCTTAGAAGTCCATTTTACACAGGGCTAGTTGAAGCATTAGTCATCGAGAAACCAACTTACGACGTTTTAGTGGGCAATATTGAGGGCGTAATAGAGTGTGATCCCATGGAATTGGATAAATGGAAAAAACTTAATGATCCTACTAGAAACTGTAATGCTGTGACAAGGGCTCAGGCTAAGGAGGAAAACCTCCACAATCAGTCATCAATTAGTAGTACAGATAACTGCTTAATTAATACTCAGGAAGTAAAAATTATACAAAGGGAAGAGAATGTAGTCAACTTTCCTAATCCACACATGACTGACAATGTTAAATCTAGTGACATTCCTGTGGGTGAGATGTCTGACAGGGTCACCATAGATGGAGAGAACTTTTTTACCGAACAGCATAATGACGTGTCATTATCAAAATTCATCAACCGGGATAAAAAAATCATTTAGAGATAGGGAAATCATTCAGTTAGAAAAAGGTGTTTGGGTTAGAAAGACACAGTACATGAATAAAACGGTGAATCAACTTATAGTCCCAATAAAGTATAGGAAATTAGTTCTTAGGACAGCCCACGATTCACCTTTAGCGGGTCATTTGGGGGTTACTAGAACCAAGTATAGGATCTTAGGAAAATTCTTGTGGCCCGGGGTTACCAGAGACGTAAAGAGATATGTTAGGACGTGTGACCTGTGTCAATCAAAGGGGCCCAAATGTACCAGGGGGGAAGCCCCATTACAAACAACCGATGTAGTTGACAGACCGTTCACAAAATTAGCTATTGATATAATTGGACCTATGCCAGTGCTGTCCAATAGAGGGCATCGCTTTATCTTAACGGTGGTGGATGTATGTTCCAGATGGCCAGAGGCGGTGCCTCTTAAATTCATAAGGGCTGAGGACATAGCACAGGCACTAATGGCTATTTTTTGTAGGACAGGCTTCCCAGATGTTATTTTATCTGACAGAGGTACTCAGTTTGTATCTGAATTAACCAACCATTTTACCTCTGTATTGGGGATCAAACAAATCTTTACATCGCCATACCATACCCAAAGTAATGGAATTTGTGAGCGACTGAACGGCAGTATAAAAAAAATGATCAGTAAAGTGTCTGATGACAATCCGGGAGACTGGGATCTCATGTTACCCTGTGTGTTGTTTGCGTATAGGGAAATTCCACAGGAAACAACAGGATTTTCACCTTTTGAAATGGTGTACGGTGCGAATCCAAGGGGTCCACTGTCCCTACTTAAGGACTTAATGATAAGGAAAGATTTATCCCCTGACGTAAGAACTGCCTATGAGCTAGTGATTGATACAAGACAGAGACTGATAAAGGCCTGTGATGTGGCTAGATCAAATGTTTTAACCAAAAATAAAAGCACATTATTGAGGGTTATTAGGGACAGGAAACTCAGACATATTAGGGGCCAGGTGAGGATGTACTTGTTTTATTACCTGACAAGACCAATAGATTATTTATTAAGTGGCAAGGACCTTTTAAGGTTACTAGAAAGGTGACAGACGTGGATTATGAAATTAATATTAGAAATAGGTTAAAAGGTCTTTCATATAAACATGTTGAAAGTATACTATAATAGACCAATTGAATTAGTTCAGACCGCTGAGAGACAGGTTCAAAATTGTTTCATGTTAAGGGAGGAAGATGTACCTGACGCTGACATTTAGACATGTGAGGGACCTGAGGTTGGAAACAAGGAAACATGGGAGGATATAGCATTAAATAACTTAACTCATGACAAAGTGGTTAGTATTAAGACACTTTTGGGTGACTTTACAGATATTTTTTCTGATAGACCGGGTAAAACTGATATAATACAACATGACATAAAGCTGTCAGAAAACAAGGTTATCCGTCTGAGACCATACACCCTCTCATTACATCACCGCGACTATATCAAGAAAGAGTTAGAAGGGTTACAGAAACAGGGTGTCATAGAACCATCAGAGTCACCATATGCAGCTCCCATAGTGTTAGTTAAGAAAAAGACAGGTGACATCAGACTGTGTGTAGACTATAGACAGTTAAATAAAATAACCATTATGGACTCGTATCCCATGCCCAATCCTGAGGAGTTAATGACCAGGCTAGCCAGAGCTAAATATTTTTCTAAACTGGATTTAGCAAGAGGGTATTGGCAAATACCACTGACCCCTGAAGCCAAACCATTGACTGCATTTTTCCTTTTGGGTTGTTCCAATGGAATTTCATGAGTTTTTGGGCCAGTAAATGCACCAGCTACCTTCAATAGGATGATGGCAAAATTATTTTCCCATAGACAAGACACTGTTTGCTACCTGGATGACATTTGTATTTTTCATGAGGACTGGGATAAACATGTTAGGAGTCTAAGAGAAATTTTTACAGTTTTAAAGAGACATAATTTAACCGTGAGACCGACTAAGGTAGAGATAGGACTGACGGAAGTAACTTTCCTAGGACATAAAGTGGGAAATAATATAATAAAACCCATAGGTGAGTCAGTGTCAAAGATATTAAATATTGAAAAACCGTCATCAAAGAAACAGGTGCGCAGTCTTTTGGGCTTATGCAATTTCTATCGGAAGTTTATTCCGAATTTCGCTCATATAATGGAACCTCTGGCTAATCTAACTAAAAAGGGAGAGCCAAACAAAATCATCTGGTCTGATGAATGTCAACGGGCCCTGGAGATTATTAAAACCGCCTTCGCTCAGGGGCCCATATTAAAGTTACCTGACATAGGTAAACAATTCGTTCTGGCCACAGATGCCTCGGCCGTCGCGATAGGGGGGGCCCTGTTACAGAGCCACAATGGTGTGTTACACCCAGTGCTATATGTCAGTCGTAAATTGACCCCACCAGAGACAAGATATGCCACAATTGAGAGGGAGGGATTAGCCATCACATGGTGCATTACAAAATTGGCAAGGTATTTGTTAGGTGCCCAATTTATTCTTCGGACTGACCATGCGCCGCTGGCATTTATAAATTCCAAAAAGCTAGGGAATAATAAAGTAGCCAGATGGTCACTCCTACTGCAGGATTTTAATTTTATCGTCCAAGCTATACCTGGTAAAGAGAACGTTATTGCTGACACGTTATCACGTTGCATTTGAAATGAGCTTAAGTTCTCAACAAACCTATGTCCTGGCAGTAAGAAATCCTGTGTACCATAATGTCTATGTTACATGTATTATATGTTTATATGATGACATGTTTGCACGTATATGTTTATATGATGACATAATGATATTTAATAATAATTAATGATTATGATAAAAAAAAAAAGAGAAGTCACTGAAAAAAAAAAATAATGAAGAATAACTAGTGACATGAAAAAAAAAATAAACAAAAGTCACATGAAAAAAAAAAATATTGAATGGAATAACAAGTGACATAAAAAAAAAAAGTAAACAAGTCACATAAAAAAAAAAAGATAATAAAATAATAAATATCAGTGACGAAAAAGAAAAATGATGAGAAATTTGAATTTAATTCAATATGTTTATGCATATATAATTGATGATATTTATTATATTGTTTGCATGTATTGATTTATGCTTCCATGCAATATTGATTTGATTAATCATTGGATAATTTATTTTGTTGTTATGATGATTTGGGATATGTTCTATGATTGAACTTTGTTTCATGTGGCTTCCTTTTGTCGGTATTAGTATTGGGTTTTACATGATTACATCATGCTTAGGTAGAGGGGAGAAATGTGGAGAAATAATATAGTCTAAGTTTGATGACGCAATTCGCTAGGCTCCGCCCACCGCAGTATCTATGGCGTAATTCTGCCATCTTGAGTGTAAATATTGGGAACTTGGGTGTATACGTCATTTGGTACAAATGACGTATATTAACCGACAGTTGGGAGCACATGTTTTGTTTTATAGTTAGTCGAGCTCTGTGCATCATAGGATGCGGATGCATGTTCTTGTAGTCTAGCTTTGTGCATCGATGTAGATGGATGCATATTTACAGTTTGCTATTGTACTCCTCCTGGATCTACCTTTATGTCAGTTCATGTTCAAGTATTAAATGATTGTTTGATCTTACTTCACTGGAGTTAACTTCGTGATTTCTGTTGTCTGATTTATTACACCTTCTACAAGCATCATCATTAAAAGGATCCGTAACACTTGGCATAATTTGGCACTCCTAGAAGTTTCAATTGCTTTGCATCACCGACAACAACTGGTATGCGTTTATCAGTGACACGATGATTTTTTTAGAGAAGGTGTCAGTTTGCCACCCCAGTGGAGAGTGCAGAGTTTGGGTTGTTCCCAGGAGTCGTGGATCTTTGTAGATATCTCACTTACAACTTTGCGACGTGAACGATCTGCAGTGGCATAGGAAGAAGCCACCATTGATACATCACCCCCAGACTCGCTAATAAGACCCTGTATGAAAGCTGCCTACTGTGTTGGTGTAATCTTTAATCTTGTCGCTAGTGACACAAGATTTGGTCGGCTTTAAACATCTGGAGGTACAAATACCAAAGCTCCTGTTGGCTTTCTTCGCTTTTGCAATGGCATTATATCATCCAAACAGTTATCAATAAACTCCATATTATCTTCAGATTTAGAAGTAGAATCATCGGGTTTGTCACTGCTACCCTCGCTGGAAGGCACTGATATCGTTGAACATGCTGCATTTTCTTCTCTTGCGCGTTTCTGACGTTCCAATGTTGCGACATCTCGTGAATGGCGTCGAGCGACTTTTTTTGCAAGTGTTTTGTCAAATGATCCAAAGCTGGAAGACCTGTCTTCTTTCATAGACCTCAAGAATGCTAGATCTTCTGCATTTTTGACAATAGTCTCGACATTTGGTGGCCACAGTTGAAAAGTTGTTGCCAACATAGATTTCATTTGTTCCAGTTTACGTTTGGTGGCTGGTGTGTTTCGGCGACTTTTATCAATTGAACGAAGTTTATTGTATTCATCAAGAAGCTGAACAATCTTCTCACAAGCTCTCCTCTCTGTCACCATTGGAATGTTTGCTTTTTCGTAGAAAGCAGTAACTTGATTCAGCACAATTTTGGCAGTTGTAAATCGAGAAGGTGCACCAAGAGAACCTGGACGCTCACTGTGTGCTGCTACATTGCAGTGATACATCATGCACCTCAAAACTTGTAAACAAGTTGGTAGTCGAAGAATTCCAGTAATTATAGCATCATCAACACAGATTGCAGGGCCAATGCCAAACAATTCAGTTTTCAGAAGAGTTTGTGGTTTCTTTGTTCGCGAGGCAGGAGACGCAGTAATAACTGGATATGCAACTGTTGAAGTGATGCCAGAGTCAGCCAGCATTTCCTTAGAAGGTGTAAACATTTTATTGTTGTTTTTCATATCATTTCCATGTTCTGATTTTATAGGTCGTGTGTATCAGAAATTAAAATAATATAAATAAAGAAATTAAAATGCTTGCCTTGGTCATCAATATGCGGTAAGGAAAAGTGTTGTTTTTGCTAATAAAATGTGAATTTTAAATTTTATTTCTAGCACAACTGCTTATCAAAATCAATCATAGCTTCCAAACATTATAAAACCAAAGACTATAAAACAATTTATATAGCGCTTCACTTTTTGTATGTAAGTCTGTAATACTTTACAAGAAGGATGGTTTTATCTAGTTTTCGCTTAATTATGCAAACTTTGTTGAAGTCCGGGGAACCTCTAAATATTGTGAAATATTTTTTATTTTTTTACACAATGCTTTTTTTGATCAATGGAACAAATTTAAATAGCAGACAGATCAATTATTAAAAATTTTTTTTTGGTGATGCACCCTAATGCACAGTCTACTTTAACAATATGTGGTCCCAGGCACAGTCTACTTTACTAATAGGTGGTCCGAGGCACAGTCTACTTTACCAATAGGTGGTCTGAGGCACAATCTACTTTACCAAAAGGTGGTCCGAGGCACAGTCTACTTTACCAATAAGTGGTCCAAGGTACAGTCTACTTTACCAATAGGTGGTCCGAGGCACAATCTACTTTACCAATAAGTGGTCCAAGGTACAGTCTACTTTACCAATAGGTGGTCCGAGGCACAATCTACTTTACCAATAGGTGGTCCGAGGCACAGTCTCCTTTACCAATAGGTGATACGAGGCACAGTCTACTTTACCAATAGGTGGTACGAGGCACAGTCTACTTTACCAATAGGTGGTCCGAGGCACAATCTACTTTACCAAAAGGTGGTCCGAGGCACAGTCTACTTTACCAATAAGTGGTCCGAGGCACAGTCTATTTTTACCAACAAGTGGTCCGAGGCACAGTCTATTTTACCAATAGGTGGTCCGAGGCACAGTCTCCATTACTAATAGGATTAAATTTGTCGCAGAAACAACTGCAATGGTGGACGGCCATCTTGATTTATGAGGTCGTGAATGACACTAGCAGGGGAAATGGCGAGGGTGGGAAAAACCGGCCAACATAACATGATAAGGTCTACAATGTCACACTGACACAGCTTGGGCTAAATACCATTGGGTAGAATCAATAAATATGCCAGACTGTAATCTCAATTCCCAACCAAATCTCTCTTCTCTCCCTCCCCTCCCCACCTCCACCCCTCCAAATCACATGAATAAAAACAATACTTTCACTCCGACCAAAGCAAATAAGGTCTATTCTTGTGGGAATAACTACTCGCTGAGTCCAACTTACCACATTTCGTTTTGTTCTATAAAAAAATAATCAGCAACAGAGACAAAGTTTTTTTTTCAAACAATGTTAAAATCTAGCCCTACATTTATCTCATTGATATTCAAATCTAGCCGTACATTTATCTCATTGATATTCAAATCTAGCCCTACATTTATCTCATTGATATTCAAATCTAGCCGTACATTTATCTCATTGATATTCAAATCAAGCCCTACATTTATCTCCTTGATATTCAAATCAAGCCCTACATTTATCTCATTGATATTCAAATCAAGCCCTACATTTATCTCATTGATATTCAAATCAAGCCCTACATTTATCTCATTGATATTCAAATCTAGCCATACATTTATCTCATTGATATTCAAATCTAGCCCTACATTTATCTCATTGATATTCAAATCTAGCCCTATATTTATCTCATTGTAGTGGGACTGTAATAATACTAACAGTGTCATGAGACTGTAATAATACAGACATTGTGTAGTTGGACTGTAATAATACAGACATAATGTTGTCAGACTGTAATAATACAGACATAATGTTGTTAGACTGTAATAATACAGACATAATGTTGTGGGACTGTAATAATACAGACATAATGTTGTGAGACTGTAATAATACAGACATAATGTTGTGAGACTGTAATAATAGAGACATAATGTTGTGGGACTGTAATAATACAGACATAATGTTGTGATACTGTAATAATACAGACATAATCTTGTGGGACTGTAATAATACAGAAATAATGTTGTGGGACTGTAATAATACAGACATAATGTTGTGAGACTGTAATAATACTGCCCTTTTTGTAGATTCTAAATTTAAAAACCAAAGGCTAAGTACAGAAAAAATAAAATAAAAACAGACAGTGGAATATCATCCCAGAAGACCTGGACAGAATTATTTTAAACGTACGATACGGCACTTTTACACCAACAAAAAAGCATGGGCGTATTCAAGGGGGGGGGGCAAGGGGGCATTCCCCCCCCCCCTTACATTGTAAAAAAATGTCATAAAGTTTTCACAATAAAACTGAACTAAATTTCCTGAAAGTTTATTACATTGAAAACTGTAATAATGTTATTTGGCACAGAGATGAAAATTATCTGGCCACTTAGTTTAGCGGAAGTAGAAATTATTAGTAAGAGCAGACGAGAATAATTAGACGATAGGCAGACGATATATTTCTTCAGACATGATTAGACGATAGATTTCTTGAGAGGATATTTGACAAGACTAGAGGAACTACGACATCATCATTTTGTTCTACTATATTATACATCATTAAAGTAAGATCATTCAAGTGTAAATAAATACATATATATATTTCAACAAACTGTTTATTCAGTGTTTCATAGCTGTTAATATATGTGTTACGTCTCACACATATCTGTGGACACTTCATTTAATGTACAAATAATAAATATACAAGAAACTCAGAAGAGACTGGCTAATCGGTCATACTACAAATAATTTATATACACCTACCAAAAGAAGAAGTGTCAAGAAGAATAATATATTATATACACAAGTAATTAATACACAAAATACAGCCATGACATAGAATGGTGTAGGTACTTTGATAAAATTTTCAAAATGTATATAATATTTCAAATCATACATAGATCAATAGAGCTCTAAAAATGCTTTAAAATGATACCTTGTTTAAGTATGTATGTCTTTTGGCTATTGAGATAATCATTTTTTTGTGCCGAAAAACAGGGGTTTTTTACTATAGAAAAACTGAAGAAAATTGTGGCCCGAATTTTGAGATTGGGCAACTAAAACTAACATAACTTTTGAACCGTTTAAAATAGGATCCTCAAATTTTCACCACTGATAAATCATCCTATTTACTTTTAAAATAAGGTCAAATAAACATATTTAAATGATATTAGCCTATGCACTTAAAAAAAAAATAAATACAAGTGCTATATAATTTTAGAAATGAAAAATACTTGAAAGCAGCAAAAAACTAAATAAAAATGTTACAAGCCTCCAATTTTCACCAAACTTAAGTGGCTGCATGCATTTCATATTGCAATGAAAAACAACTAAAATAAAATTGATGTAAAATTTAATATAAAATGATTAGCAAAGAAAACACTACTATAATGCGATGTGATGAAAATACTAAATTCACAAAGAGACATGCATGATTAAGTGCAAAAATTATTTATTTCATTGTTGAATAATAAAGCAAATTTTAAGAAATAATTAAGATTACTGTATGCATTATTACAAACCATAAATAGTCAATTTAAATAATGTATGTAATATACATAAAAAGTGAAATTTTTCACCAAAATAAATCATGTATTTTAAATAAAAATGTTTTCATTATTAAAACATTGTGAATAAACAACTTCACACATGTAATAAGAAAAGATAAGTGAATGAGCCAAATTTCTAAAGATAATTTTACATCATTTAAGCTATCCTGATTTTTAAATTTTACATCTTTTAAGCTATCCTGATTTTTCACCTTGGAGATGCTTTCTCTAGCGTTGTTCTTAATGCAGTACCTTTTGAATTGAAAACTTTATAATGGCATCTTGATCTCCTGTGAGCTTTGTGTTTAAACACTGTTATTACTTTGTATTTTGGCCTTTCCATCCAGAAAAAAAAATGCTGGCATTGGGAGCTTTGCGCTGAGAGTAAATAATCCACTAAGTACGTTCAACCCAAATGTTGTGGGCAGGAGCACTTGCTGCTTCCCGACCTTTATTTCCTCTGTAGGATATGCAAGATCGCCAATGAGATAGTGAGAAAGTCTATTTAACACTTTTGATGTGGCAGTGGCCACAGGATTTATAACTGAATTGGACTAGACAATCTGTTTTGTCAACTATCATTAATGTAGACAACATACCTTCTAAAAAAAAAGAGGATGTCCAAAAGCATTAAGTGTGGTACTGATAAATATTCTGGCTCAACAGCATTGACAGTCAGAACATGTCCTAGCACCTGAATTTGAGCCATCAAGCTGTCATTCTTTAGGTCTTCCAGGGTTACACTTCTCAGAGTGATAGTGTTGTTGCAATACATTTCTAGGCACTGAATGATCCACTGCTTGTGTCTGTATACTACTCCAAATGAGTGAAACAGTATATGAATCCTGTAGCCACCATACCTAGGGAAAGTACATTTTTCTTTTAAGAAGGACTTGAAGCCCAATGGTCACCCTCGGCTTTGTATCTGAAAATTTAAATAAATTATACCTTGAATAGCATAAACATATGTACAATTTTTCAAGAATTTACATTTGAGTGGCTAATAGTAAAATACTTACGTCAACTATGAGTGGGGTAAAGAAGATTAGCTGCTTGACAATCTGATCCATTATGTCTTGCTGGTGATTGAGTTTGTTTTGAATTCTTTCTCACTTCACTGGCTATTCCATCTAGATTCTAGCAGATGACAATGTAGCTCAAGTAGCGCAATTCCAATTTTAAAGTATTAATATTTATATAGTAATTTTCCTGAAAATAAAAAAAAGAAGTTAATGTTTAAGAAAGTTTATTCAGTAAATATTTAACTTAAGTAAATAATCACTACTGTTATAAATCTTTAATGAATAGAATACAAATTGCACTGTAGCTATATTATATTAATGTACTAGACTTATACTAGTTTTACATAAACACACAATATATTTCTACTGGATACTTTTTAGATAAAATATTAATGTTTTTATATTCAGAGCATATACAAGACTAAAAAAAACTTAACTTTGTTAAAGGATGGCAGATAAAAAATATTGATTTTGAAGGATTACTATGTATGGATTTAATGTTAAGATTAGCGCTGCCCGCGGTTGCCGTTATCGATAATAGGTAACTTTTATCGGCAAATAAGCGACTCGTCAAGAACACGGTTTTTTAATTTTTTGAGCAGTCAATCAACATAAAAATGATTAAATAAGATATTTAGAATATATTAACAGTTGATCGATCAATAAAAACATTGGGTCGCGACCTAATTAAAAAATAAAAGCAAAATTTATCTTACCTTATTTTGAAATGTTGATTCCTCAAAACGAAGATGGCGTAGTTAACAAAAAAATTCACACAGATTAACTTAAGGATAAGTTCTTTTAAAATTATGGCAAAGTAAAAATAAAATAATGAGTAAATTAAAGCGTTTCAGAAAATCACAGAACCACTGGTTCTAACTATTGCCAAACATGGCTTATGTAGCATACGGAGATTTTCAAGGCTATTTCCGGGTCGTTTGGGCACGGATATCATAGTACCTAAATGGTGTGCAGCGGAAAAGTTCCTGAAAGAACATAACATATTATACATGAATGGCGGTAGCTGTGAAGGTTCCTTAGAGAACATAACTGCGTTGAAGTAATTTACAAAATCTACAAGTTCCTGATTTCCTTTATAGACTGTTTCATCTACCAATATACAGTCAGTACTTATACCTACATTACTTCATTTTCTGGACTTTATATTTTTACATTATTTACTGCTGTTGAAACATCGCTATAGCAGTAAATTCATAAGAACATTTACATCAGTTCTTTTTACTAAATCCTCGTGTGGGTGAAAAAGAAGGTGAGCCGAAAAGTTAGCAGACCTTACCGAATTGTAAGCCTTGCAGACCGTAACTGTACCAGGAGAGCCATGAAGTGACTACACTCTGAGCTATACCTTACCTATTTGCATCAACCAGAGAAGTGAGTCTACACCTTCCGAAACTATACTTTTACAGCACTCTACACCTGAGGTCCGAAGTAACAAGAAAGGTATTTTACAGTGATTTCATGTTGTTTAATTATAATTGTTGTTTTATTTGCAAATTGTGTCAATTTTAATATGTTAGTATGTAATGCTTAGAAACATTTTTTTACATCCTTAGTATATAGTTAAATATCTTTTGAAAAGTTCTAATTGCAAAATTAGTTAAATTAAAATAAATATATATTGTTTTCATCTAGATATTTTACTTAAAATATTTGTTTAGAAGTAACTGTTAGTATCCTGTATAAATTTTTTTTTACAAGTAATCTGGTAAAGTTGTATACTTGTTTTCGCTAGATCTAACTATAAATTTAATTAAATAATATTAACTTAGTCTGTAAAATTTTTTTTTTTACATTTTTTAGTAATAGTATATTAAGCTTAGAAATATTTTATTTATTGTATGTTTTCATTTGTCACTTATTATTAGAAATATTTTTACATCAGTAATTTAAATTTATTTTGACATAAAGTTGCATATAGACACAAGAATATTGAATACTGAAATATACTATATATACATATATACAATAAAAAACCAATACAGCATAAATTAAATAATTAAGAGGATCAATTATAGAATTAATTTAATAAAGAATAATTAAATAAATTCTAGAATGGCTGAGGAAACCTCTGATCCGTGGGAAACATATCTTAAACAAGGCAGAAGTGCAGGTCTAACAGGTGACAAACTAGTAAAATTTGCTAATGATAAAATGGAGCGAGCAGAGCAAAATAAAATAGAAGCAGAAAAGCGAGCAGAGCAAAATAAAATAGAAGCAGAAAAGCGAGCAGAGCAAAATAAAATAGAAGCAGAAAGGCGAGCAGAGCAAAATAAAATAGAAGCAGAAAAGCGAGCAGAGCAAAATAAAATAGAAGCAGAAAAAATTAGAATAGAAGCAGAAAAAAATAAAAGAGATACAGAAATACAAGCAGATAAAATAAAACAAGAAATAGCATTACAAAGAGAAAAAAATACAGATGGAAATTGAAAGAGACTTACAACTTAAAAGATTAGAACTAGAATCGCAAAGTCAGAATAGTATAGTAAAACAAGAGAATCAAAAAACATATAAACATAAAATAAAAATAAACCCTTTTTCTGGTAAATCTGGTGAGATAGACCAATTTTTCCATAATATGGAAACTCAATTTAAATTAAACAACATAGACAAATCAGAATGGAAAAACTATTTATACCAATCAGTTACAGAGGATGCACTAAAAGCCCTAAACAACATTAGAGATAGCGACACATCAGATTACAGTGAAATAAAGAAACAACTATTAGATCATTTCAACAAAACAGAAGACTACTATAGAAATTTATTTCATAACAGTACATTAGGTTCTAATGAACATCCTCAGGCATATATTAATAATTTAGAGGCCCATTTGAACAATTGGATAAAGATGTCAGGGATAGACGAAAATAGTGTAATTGAAATAAAAGAGCTACTTCTGGTGGACAAAGTACTGACACTTTGCACATCAGAACTATTCACATTCATAAAACAAAGAAAGGTCCATAAGAAGATAGAGTTAATTTCTGCCATGTCAGATTTTAGGGATAGTCATATAAACACTCCAATGTTCAATTCAACACAAAATAAATTTAATCTCATGAAAAATAGTATTGCCAGGAAAAGATTTAGTAGCTTACCTTCTAGGTTTAACAATCCATGTCAAATTTGTCACAAGATAGGACACGACAAGCATACTTGTTGGTTTAGGAAACAGTATACAGACAATTATCATCAAAACAGAAACAGACAGTATTACAACTATGGGGATAGAAACAAATATTTTAATAAAAGACAACATAAATATAACAATAAGAGACAATCACCAAACACTAGTCCCATTAGAAAACAAGAAAATAGGGGTAGATCAAGTCAAAGACACTCTTTTAACAACATACATAACTGTAACATGATGGAGGGAAAAGGAGAGTTAATTTTTTATCCTTGTTATGTAGATGGTAGGAAAGTAATGTGCTTGAGAGACAGTGGCTGTACATGTATTATTCTGGATTCAAAATTAGTAAGGGAAGAACAAATATTACAGGGCATAGAAGAGATTAGAATGGGAAATGGAGAAATAGTGAAATGTAAAACAGCAAAAATTTATATTGAAACACCTTGGATTAGTGGGGAAATAAAAGCACTTTTAATGGATTCACCAATAACCTCATTAATAATAGGAAATGTAGAAAATATACAAGACAATTCCAAAGAAATTTATATGAAATGGTTAGAAAATAGAGAATTAGAAACAATTATAGAGGAACCCTTAGAGACAGATACAGATAAAAACATATGTACATTATTCAAAAGCATACAAAATTGGAATGGCACTGAGAACATTGTAAATTTTTTAGAGAGAATAGACATAGTAGCCACACAAAACAATGTTAAAGAAGAAGATAAAATAACAGTTCTAATAGATAAATTACACAACCATCAATTGGCAAAATCACTAGCAGAAAACAACCAAGACAATTATACAGTATTAAAAAATAAACTAATAAATAAATTAAATAATGACAGTAATTCAGTTGAAGTTGTAAAAGAAAATACTATAAAGAATACAAATACAGTAAATAAATCTGATCATGAATGCATGGATTGCAGTAGAAAATGCAGATCATTAAGGAGATTAAATAAACACATAAAACAAAAACATAGTTACAACCTAACTAAAAAATTAAATGCAATGACTAGAGCACAAGCTAATAAAGAAAACAGTACAAAACAATACCCTGAATCTAGTAGACAAAACAACATTTTGGATATTGATAGGGATAAACTTAAAACATTACAAGAACAGGATGAAAGTTTAAAAATTTATTTCAATAGAGAGGAAAATGAAAATAAAAACATAATATATAAGGTAGAAAATGACATTTTAATAAGAAAATACAATAGTCATAACAGGTCATTTAAACAAATAATGATTCCTACAGTTTTAAGAAATAATATACTAAAAGCAGCTCATGATTGCTACTTAGCAGGTCATTTGGGTGTTAAGAAAACACTAGATAGAATTAGAAGATATTGTTACTGGCCAGGTGTCATAGGAGATGTAAAAAGATTTGTTAAGGCATGTAAGAAATGTCAACAATATAATCATATAGGACCAAAACACAGAGCTCCCATACAAGAAAGTGATACAACAAACATTCCTTTTTATAAAATTGCCATAGACATAATTGGACCTATTTCAATAATGTCCAATAGAAGACATAGATATATTTTAACAATGATAGACTTAGCAACACGCTGGGTTGAAGCAATTCCATTAGTAGATATAACTGCAGAAACAATTTGCAAAGCATTATTGTCTATTTTTACAACTTTTGGTTTTCCTAACACTATATTATCAGACAATGGTACCCAATTTAAATCACATCTTACTCAGGCATTTACTCATATGCTTAACATTACACAGGTATTTACAGCTAGGTACAGACCGCAATCAAATGGCTCCATAGAGAGGGCAAATCAAACCATAAAGACCATGTTAAGAAAAATAATTAGTGATCATGGACAGGATTGGGACACATTCTTACCTTTAATTTTATTCGCGTATAGAGAAATACCTCATGAAACAACAGGTTAATAGATCACAAACCTTTAGCTAACCTGAATACCAAAAGCATAAATAATGCCAAACTAACACGCTGGTCTTTGTTATTGCAAGACTACTCATTTAACATAAAATACATTAAAGGGTCAAGTAACCATATCCCAGATATTTTGTCGAGACTCAGTCAGAAATAAGTATATTTTTTTTTGTGAGTAAACATATTGAATTGTTTAAACAAAAAAAAAAATGCTGTATTGGGACAATAAGAGTAAATATAATTAATTGAAATAACAAGTATAAATATATGAATATAGGAACAATAATGAAATATAAATTTTATTGGAACAAGTAACAATGAAATATAGTAGAACAATAATGATAATGACTAGAAATATAAGAATATAGGAACTATAAGTAAAAATAATATGGATATTCAAAAGATTAATACAAATAAGAGTTGTATTTGAAAATAAAAGATTGGTATGTATTGAGAATATAATATACTACATGAATAATGATGATGACATTTAAGCTTGTCAGGTACACTATTGTATTGAGTAAATTGACTCAAATATTTTTTTAATAATATATTAAAGAATTCATGTTGATGATTGATGCATATTGTATTTAAAATAAAAATATGCATGCTTAAATGAGATGAGAATGAGGAGAGATTGTGTTTAAAATAAAACACATACACCAAACAAGTATAATGTACATGAGAATATGTTGTAAGAATGATTAATTACTCATTCATTTCATTCACATTGATGAAAATATTATTGAAGTTTATGCAAAGATTTTATTATGCAATGATTACTAATGCATATTTTATTGAATTTGTTCATTGTTTGAAGTTAATTGTTCAATTTTTTATAATGATCTTAAAAAGTAAAATTTTGTTAAATCCAATCAAAGGATTATTGGTTATGACATTGATTATTGTCAAGAAGACTTATTAGTCTCAAAAATGTAACTTGAACAATTATTGACTAAAGAAGTCAAAGATATGAAGATTGCATTAATATATGAATTTTATTAAAATGATGTTTAAAAATTTTTTTTATATGTCAGAAGACATAATAAATTGTACATGATGATAATATTAAATATGTCAAGATAAATTGACACAAAAAAGTGCAAAGTTAATATATTCACACTATATAAAATGATGGGAAAGACATAAGAAAAATGTCTTATATAATTGATGAGTGCAGAATGAATATTGTCAAATCACTAAGGAAAGTGTTATTGACAGAAGACAAAAGAAAAGGTCTTCATGAGAGATAAAAGAAAAATGACTTGCTAGATAAAGCAAGGTAATTAATAAGTTGAACAAAATATTGTTGCAACAGAAGAAGTTTGTCAAAAGACAACATGAAAAATATATTGTACTGAAATAAAATGCTCTCATACAAAAGAAAAGAATGATATTGATGTGAAGAAAAGTGTTGAATATTAAAAAAGAAATTCATGAAGTGAATATATACAAAGAAATGACAATTAAGTCATTAGGTGATAGAAAATAATCACTAAAAAAAAAAGAGGAGAGAGAGAAAAGAGGGGAGATAACAATGATAATTAAAAATGCACTTAAAACTTATTAAGAAGTTATGGTACTTGTATAAAATTAATTATTGTAAATTTTTTTTGGTTTTTAAACTGAATTGATAATAATATTTTTAAAAATTGAATAAATTTTTATGTCAATATTATGATATGCTATATGATGCATTTAAAAAATTGAAATATGAGATATAGTATTGACAAGAATATTTTTATTAATAAATTTTGTATCATAACTGGTTTGATATTTGTATCATAACCATTTTGTTTGACATTTTGTAGATACATTGACATTTTTTATAAGGATTATTATTGATTTGATGTGTAAAATTTGTATTTTATTTGACAAAAGTAAATTTTATTAAATTAATGACAGAAAAACCAGAGACAAACTAAAAAACTAAATGTATAACATTAGTTTTTAAAGGGAAGGGGGATGTTGTAATAAAGTTATTTGGCACAGAGATGAAAATTATCTGGCCACTTAGTTTAGCGGAAGTAGAAATTATTAGTAAGAGCAGACGAGAATAATTAGACGATAGGCAGACGATATATTTCTTCAGACATGATTAGACGATAGATTTCTTGAGAGGATATTTGACAAGACTAGAGGAACTACGACATCATCATTTTGTTCTACTATATTATACATCATTAAAGTAAGATCATTCAAGTGTAAATAAATACATATATATATTTCAACAAACTGTTTATTCAGTGTTTCATAGCTGTTAATATATGTGTTACGTCTCACACATATCTGTGGACACTTCATTTAATGTACAAATAATAAATATACAAGAAACTCAGAAGAGACTGGCTAATCGGTCATACTACAAATAATTTATATACACCTACCAAAAGAAGAAGTGTCAAGAAGAATAATATATTATATACACAAGTAATTAATACACAAAATACAGCCATGACATTGTAAAAAAATGTCATAAAGTTTTCACAATAAAACTGAACTAAATTTCCTGAAAGTTTATTACATTGAAAACAATATACATATATCAAACATAAAAAAAATTATATATCTGCAAGTACAACTGATTATATTATTGTCATTTAAAAAAAAATGGTTTCAGTGTCGAACAGCTACTATACTAATAAAATAGAGTATAAAATTATAAATTACACTGATACAGCAATAATATTGTAATTTTTAACTATTCTGAAAAAAAATTGTAACCGTCTTGGTATTTGTCAAAATCGACTGATAACATTTTCTTTAAATTTTTGATACTCATCATACAAAGACCAGATAAACGATCAGCACCAGTTGTTGAGTAGTGTTGTTTTCGTCGACGAAAACTAAAATTAAAACCTTCGTTAACGAAAATGTTGACTTTTCGTCGACGATAACTAAAACGGTTTGGTTTCTTTGAGATATGTCCCACATAAGCGGTGTCCCAATAAAGCGGAATCCACTGTATTTTTTTAAAATTTGTTGATGTTCATGTATTTCTATTCAATTAATTGTTTTTAACCACCCAAATTGTATTGTTTGTTGAACTCGGCATAATATTTAATAATATAATATGTGTTAATTATATGATATTGTTTTATTACAAAGTTTTCAATTTTAATTAAAACATACAGTTTTAGAATTTAATACCATTCAATTAATTATTTTTAATGAAATATAGTAAATACTAAAAAAATGAATTAATAAATAAAAACAATTTATAAATATAAATAAGCACAAATGAATTAACAACTCAATTAACAAACATACACAGAAGAATACAGTAAGGTATATAATTTATCACTATATAACCTATAAACACTTACAGTATATACATTTATATATATATATTTAAATATATATATATATATATATATATATATATATATGTGTGGGTGTGTTGTGTGTGTGTATAAATGACAGATGGATAAAAAAATTAAGTTTTCTTTTCTGTCGTTCATTAAAACATTGAACAAATAGTTGACAGAAAGAAAGTAAATGAATGAAAGAATCTAAGAATAACATTTATAGACCTCGGCGCGCAAAGAGTCTTCAAAAGAAGATTAAAGCTAAATTTTTCCTTCAACTCGCCGATCGTGGTGTATTGATGGGGAGGTGGCTGTCGTTAATATTGGTAGAGTTGATGGCTGCTAGTAGGGATTGAATTTATGTAGATGACAATGTATTAAAATCGCTATTGTTTTTTTGCAAATAGTGGCACTAGTAAAGTATCGGTATAGAGTATCGAAATTTTTTTGTTTAAATTGTATCGGCGATACACAAATCAATACTTGATACAAAAAGGATCGGCAATACAGCAACCAATAATAAAAAAAGTATCGCCGATACTGTATTGGCCGATACCGATACTTCGATACTAACAACCCTGAATATAAGTCATAAAAATAATAGAATTACTTCACTCTTCAAGTAAACTGTTGTTACTTAGTTTAGTTATTTCAGAGTTCTAGGTCTTAGAATAAACACGTTTGTTTTAATTTTGACTTACGTTTTCGGTTTCTTATTGTTATTACGTTTTTAGTTGTTTTTTTGTACATGCACTGCAAGTCTGCTAGTCTACAACATAGTCAAAAATTTAGTCATGGTATTGGCACATAACACAATGTGATAGTGTGACTTATAATGTGACAATGAAGTGAAATGACTCAGTTTCAGTACACTGAGCTGTCATCTCTGTGACTACTATTATTATGCTTCAATCTGTTTCAACAATTGGTCATGAACAATGATGTTATTTGTAATTGGTGTTTACAAGACTAAAACTAAAAGTGAAACTAAAATGAATAAGACGAAAACTAAAACTCTGGTGTTTTAGTCGACGAAAACTAAAACTAAAATTGGGCCTAAAACTAAAACTAGACTAAAACTAAAATTATTACAGAAAAAACGAAATAAAAACTGAAACTAAAATAGGACCTGGGACTAAAACAACACTATTGTTGAGCTTAGCCACGTTTTTACGCGTCTTAGAGTGCTAAATGATCTCTCGATTGTGCATGTTGTTACTGAAAGAGCCATGGGGACGGATGGTCGTGTGATAAAGCATTCGACTGTCGACCTGAGGGTCCCTGGTTTGATCTCCGGTGAGGACCAATGGATATTTCAGCTTAAGTCCCCGCTATATCTACCGTGGTGCCTCCAACACCATTGTACTATCGGCTATGGTGGAGATGAAAGAAGGATACCATAAAACCCGTCCCATTAGTGGTTTAGAGAGATCTAAGATATTTCATCTCATCCTTACAGGGACTTCACACACTGGAAGAGCCAATACTGTCAAAATAGCCATCTTAATCATGGGGAAAAATTGGTTCATCTAAAACCTCACAAGGAGACATTGTTTTTTTCCCCTTTACTACTTTACATTTCCATATATCATACCGGATTTCACTCTCCTCAATTTAACTGTCAAATGCGTAATAATCAGCAATAGCCCTGGCTTTATCCTTAAAATGCGAGTTTCTAGTTTTGTCATAAAAAATAGATTCCAAACTAAAAGGGAAAAAGCTGGTTTATTTTATATTCAAAAACGAATTTTCAGGGATGATATAATAGAATGAAGGTAGGGTATAAAAACAGTTATTCTAAAATAATCCTTAGGCAAATCAACTTTTGCATTTTTTCCTGTTCATTTGTCTTCCAGCTTGTCGTGGAGGTTGAATGTCGACACCAATGTCATCTGCAACATCTTTTGTAACTCTAAAAATTTCCTTATACCTTTCATCGCAATTCTGTTGATCAACAGCCAATGTAGTCAACAATTCTTCAATGTATGTTTGTACTGCCAGTAAAGCTAAATGCACTGACTGCAATTTTTGGGTCACAGCTTCTATCTTTGATGAATACTTTTGAATAATAACTAAGCAAACAACAAATATTATAATATATCCGAGGAATTCTTCTGTAACCACCATTTTTCCATTTTGCTCTTTGACAAATCTAACACCAAGTGGCATCTGCTCAATGCCTGAAATGTCAGTTGTCTCGTTGGCAAGTGAAGTAAATGCAACTGAATTATTTGCTTCACGAACAATGTCTTCGCGCAAGAGAGACCCACAAATTTCAAGTATAGTGTTTTGCGTAGTTGCCGAGATATACTTAGCACTACAAGAACCAATTGACAAATGATTACCAAGAACCAGGTCAAGAAAATTACCAGAATTCGATTCTTTTCCACGAAGTGTTAAATCATGCATGCCGCAAAATAGGATTGTAGAAATGATGGGACCCAGTTTGTTGCAATTTTCTTGAAATTGTCTTCTAAATGAGTTCAACTGCTCATCTATAGAAACTGCTTTTGCTTCCAATCATGCTTCCAATCATGCAAAAAAATCGCTTGCATCTTCATGAGTCTTTGTGCCATGTGCTTTGCATCTGGCTAACTGCATCTTCGTTGAAATCTTTAAATTTTGTGCATGGTTTGATGACAAATGCCCCTGATTTGCTCGAATTACTTTTTTGCGGAAACAACACGCAATATTTGCAAAGGCACCTTTTAACATACAAGCCACGGTGAATAGTCTGATAACCATGCATATCTAAAAACTCTATTTCCATCATTGTCAGCTTTAAAATCATACTTTTTATCAGGGGTCTGAATTAATTTAGCATTAATTAAAAAATTCACTCAGTGGCAGAAGATTATAAACCAACAAGAGTTGTCAAAATGTTTGAATTTTCAAATGCATTTATTTATGTCCATATAAATAATTAATGTTAAAATTAACTTAAATTTAATTGAAAAATGAACCTGTATGGCATTGTCAGTTAAATTAAAAAAAAATTGTATTTGTGCCCCCCCCCCCCCCGGAAAAATTTCTAGCGACGCCCATGAAAAAAAAATTGTTTGAAGATCAACTAAAAAATATATTTCACATCAGATACATTTTTAAAATTTTTTCTTCTAAACATTTCTTCTGACAACTGTCAGTTTTCTAATTTCACTGTGCGTAGCAAAACAAGATAAGAGTTTCTGTTATAGGGATATTATAAAAAACGGCCATGTTCAGGAAGTAATTGCTATGTTTAAAGATTTCCGAAACAAGGATAAAAATATTTAACGCATCTCTAGTGTGCTGCAGAAAAGTTAAAGATCCAATCCATCTCATTACAAGTAAAAGCTCACTACCTAGTAGTAGGCCTACTTATTTACATTAGGAAGCCAATGGCCTAGTGGTCTTGCAATATTTAAAGAACTTAATCCAAATGTAATTCTACTTCGATCAGTGAAATTAATTCACGGTGTCTAAAATACTGATATGGCCTAGTTTATAAGAATTTTAGTATTTGATGTACTAATATAGTATATTAATTAACTCCCTTGGAACTATTTTTGAAATGGCCTAATATGTGTGTTAGTCTGTGTGTCAGTCTGTGTGTCAGTATGTGTGTCAGTCTGTGTGTCTGTCTGTGTGTTAGTCTGTGTGTCAGTCTGTGTGTCTGTATGTGTGTCAGTCTGAGTGTCAGTCTGTGTATCAGTATGTGTGCCAGTCTGTGTGTCAGTATGTGTGCCAGTCTGTGTGTCAGTATGTGTGTCAGTCTGTGTGTCTGTCTGTGTGTGTCAGTCTGTGTGTCAGTCTGTGTGTCAATCTGTGTGTCTGTATGTTTGTCAATCTGTGTGTCTGTATGTGTGTCAGTCTGAGTGTCAGTCTGTGTGTCAGTATGTGAGTCAGTCTGTGTGTCAGTCTGTGTGTCAGTCTGTGTGTCAGTCTGTGTGTCAGTCTGTGTGTCAGTCTGTGTGTCAATCTGTGTGTCTGTATGTGTGTCAATCTGTGTGTCTGTATGTGTGTCAGTCTGAGTGTCAGTCTGTGTGTCAATCTGTGTGTCAATCTGTGTGTCAGTCTGTGTGTCTGTATGTGTGTCAGTCTGAGTGTCAGTCTGTGTGTCAATCTGTGTGTCAATCTGTGTGTCAGTCTGAGTGTCAATCTGTGTGTCAGTATGTGTGCCAGTCTGTGGTCAGTCTGTGTGTCAGTCTGTATCAGTGTGTGTGTGTGTGTGTGTCAGTTTGTGTGTCAATTTGCATGTCAATCTGCGTCTTCTGACAGATATTTATGTTGGCAGAGCGCTCATTCAGCAATCCTAAACTGGTACAATATGTTTTAAGATATGAAAATGTCACAAACTTTTATTGTGGATTTAGCAAGGCTGATATTATCTAACATAACAATTCATTTTGATGGACAACACATTTCTGCTCAAGCCGACCAGGCCGAAGATCTTCACATAATAACTACTGACTGACCTATATATATATATATATATATATATATATATATATATATATATATATATATATAAATATATATATATATATATATATACTAAGGAAATAATAACTAACTGCCTAATATATACTAAAGAAATAATTCATTTTATTACTGAAACTTTTTTTTCAATTTTTGTTTAAATATTTGTCATTATTACTCAATCTATATGTTTGAGTGTCTCTCAGCTCCTGGAGATTGACAACCTGCCTGGACTCCGTCAGAAGTGGACATTCGTACAACATGTGGTCTACCGTTTCCTACACTAGTGGCGAAAAAGGGAGTCGTAATTGGGTCACAGATTCCCAAAGTCTGCACCAATCGGACAATGCCCAGTTCAAAACAAGGTTATTAGGGCCTGTTCGTCTCTTCGAAGCCACCACAAATAGGATTGAGAAGGTCGCTCCAAAGTTCCTTCTGACCTCTCGTTCTGTGGTACATTTTCCCAACTCGAAAGCCGTATGATTTGTTCAAGGGTTCGCAGTTTGGCCAGAATTGACTCATAGAAGAATGGACTCATAGAAGGAACCAAGCGGGACATGTTCTTGACTTAATCTCTGGTCACTAAAATTATCTGTAATCATTTTATTGCGGATAAATATTGTTCACAATACCGGATCTATCTTCAATCTAGGGCTCATCCATTAATTATGGGCCAAATTGGAGATGTCAGTATGTTACATTTTTAAACAATTTAAACGGATTTATCGTTGCGCACTCAAGTAAAGGTCACAGATCTTAACTCCTCCAACTGCACGTCCTGTCTAGATACCGGGCCATTGGATAATAATAAATTTTAAAAGTTACCTTACTGCTGTATAAGTCAATAACAGCTGTTTTTATTTGTTTCGCAATAAAGCCAACTGCATCAAATATGAATATCATTTATAATTTGAAGTCAATGAAAGATGCAGTGGGGTATTTTTATGTGGTAAAAGCCGTACATAACTCGATTTACCAACATTTTGTAAATTAAAGTATTTCATAATTAAAAGAACTGGACCATTGGGAGACAACACAGTGTTTTCTGACAACTCCAGATAAAGTCCGATTTGAAAAGCTTGATCTTTCCTGCTTATACTTAGATAATCTTTGAATGGCACTATTACAATTTCAAGAAGCTATGTCTAAAAAAAATAAGTTCAATAATCTGCTAGAAACTCTTGTAAATATAGAAGGGATGATAACAGTTGGCACAGTTGATTATGAAAATGAAATTCAAATTGCGCTATTCTCTGGCAAATAATTTGAAGTCAATAAAAGCACTTGGTATTGCTTTACTTACCTTGTTTGAAACATCTTAATCTTGTCAACAATTTTTTTCATCTTTAAATTCAATCAAATCTAACACCAGAATCAAACTTATGCTGCATGTGTAACTCTTAAACGTACAAGTATAACACCAGAAACAGACTAACAGACAGGCCCGTAACGTGCGGGGGGAGGGTGGCTGAGCCCCCCTGCGTTTTGTCTGGCCCCCTCTGCTTGTTTGCTCTACTTAATAAAATGTATTACCTGCCCCCCTGCTATTGACTGGCCACTGCTGTAGAATGCCTGGCCCCTGCTGTAGAATTTTCACTCTACGGGGCTGCTAACAGATGACTTGAGTGCTGCCTGTGATATTTGAATGTACAAAGTATGAACCAAGGCAAAACAAACTATCAACGTTCGCCCAAGCGCAAAAATCACATTCATTTTTTATATTTTTTATTACTAGTTGTACTGTTATTTAGTAGGCACTGTGCCTAGGGCCTACGAAAGCCAGAACATAAAATGAGAACAAGTTTAGAATGCCAGTAAAATTTAATAATGTTTGTATTAAAGTAACTAAATATAACCGTATGCGATGAGTACCTGAGCAAGTCTAGCTGCAGTGCTGTAGATCTGTAAATTATAGTATGTTAACTTTTCGGTTCTTTGTCTTAGCAAAGTCACATATGACGTCTTCAAATGTCATTTCCCTCATCAAATCCTTTTCAATTGAAAGTAATGCCAGGGAGGAAAGTCATGTTTGTCCCATTGTTGACCGAAGATACGTTTTTATCAATTTGAGTTTAGAAAAGGAACGTTCCCTTCAGCACTTGTTCCAAAAATTGAAAGCAGATCCGGAAAGCAATAATTATATTTGGAAAACATGTCAACAACCTTTTCTGTATTTGTGCTGTAAGCATTTCAGCCACAGTTTTCTTGTTAGCAAACATCCGTGAGAACAAAAGAAATTCATTAGTAAATGCCTCTTCCAGATCTGATGGGTATATCTCAATTAGCGATTTGGCTTTCGAAACTGTTTGATTAGTTAACAAAAATCTGTTGAGCCTTTCATGTAGTGTTGTGTAGGCTGCTCGCCGTTTTCCCATCTCAGTAATAAGTCTATCTACGATAACATAAAAAGACTGAGGACGGAATTTTTCACGAGGACTCATACCTAAAACCGGATCATTATCATCCACAACTTCATCATGAAATCGGTCTGACTGTCGTTTTCGTTGTGTATATTCTTTATTGTCCGTTTGTGAGAGCTCTTTTGATATACCCTCGTACATTTAAAATTTATCGCGTGTATCATGAAAGTTAAGAACAAGTCTGTCATACAAGTTGATGATGGTCGTTAACTCAATTCCAGGCTCCTGTAGAGCTTTGTTGACAATATCATTTTTTTTTTTGGAGCAAGTCTTTCCAAATCACACATATTAACGCTGTCTCGAAATGGTCCAACTTCTTTTTGAGTGATTTGGCTTCATGCACAGATGCTGGTGTTTGACGTTCGCTTATAGCAATATCAGGCAATGCTTGTCGAATGTCCTTATAATTGGCAAGAACAGCTCTAGTAGCGTCACTTCGTGCTTAACACCTTGTTGCTGATAGCCCAGGCAACATAAAAGTTTTTTTCTTTCAGGCACTCTGTCAATTTTAACTTTCAGTGCGGAGAAAGCGAAAAAAACGTGTAGACTGACTGAACAATAGCAAAATAGTTGACTACAGCTGAACAGCTCTTCACAGCAGATGAACCTACCTAATTTAAGCTGTGGGCAGCGCATGGCACCCACTCCGCTAGTTTATTAATCTCTATAAATCTAGCTTGTAATCCCGAATAAATCCCTCTCATATTACTCGCATTGTCATAGGACTGCGATCTGCAATAGCCGATATCTATACCATGAAGTCTGAGAGTACTAAACAACAGATCGAAAAGGTATTTACCATCGTGCTGTTCAATTGGAATGAACTGAAGAAAACGCTCTACAACAGTTCCACTTTTGAGAACACAGCGAACAACAACTGTCAGCTGATCCACATGGCTGATGTCAGGAGTGGAATCGGAACTCTCACTAGAAATGTGCGTTTGTTGTGCTTTAAGTGGGAGGATTGAAAACAACAAGCTGTTAGATTTCGTTACGTTTTTAATTATAAATTTGATTGTATGGTGCAAATTAGGACTGAATGTATAGTGGTTTGGTGCAAGTAAGAGTAAAATCTAAAGTTTCCACATAACAAGGACTAAAATGACTCTTTGTAGCTGGGGTCAGAGGTCATCTTTGGATTCCTCGGTATTCATGGTTGACAAATGTTTGTTTGTTATATAATGGCGGTCAGTAATTTTTTATCAACGTGGGGAGGATGTGTTGGACTTTTTTATAAGATAAGTCAGTGGGGGGATGTTTTGGACTCTTTTATAAGATAAGTCAGTGGGGGGGGGGATGTTTTGGACTCTTTTATAAGATAAGTCAGTGGGGGGGGGGGGGGCTGAAATTAGTTACATAAAGTTATTATGTGCAGGGGAGATTATTTTGTAAAAAAAAAAAAACGGTCCCTTATTTATTTCAAGTTCACAGATAATTCATTTTTTTTTATCAGTTTAATACGTGAACTAAATATCGTTTGGAGCAGCAGCCATTTTATTTGTAACTACGAACCGCCACTGGTCACCGACATTAACATAAAATGTCGATGAATTATTAATTGTAATAAGAGAACAATAAGTATACAACAATCATCCACACAACAATTGTGTTAGACAGGAAAATCATCTGTGCTCTCCAGCATTATAAAAGTGTTACTACATTGGACCTACATGTAGTTTGTTAAATAAATAGAGATAACTAAAAGATGAATCATTGTATAAATATTTGTCTCCCTTGTTTTTACCGCAGTTGAAACTTTAGGGCTATGACATCATTCGGTATACAACATTCTAACGACTATTTTTTGTGCTTCCTGTTGCATTACAAGTTGTACTTGTGTTCAGATTAACTTCACACACTTCTGTAAATACAATCTGACACGCAGCTGAGAAACAAGAGAACAAAGCATTTTTATAGGAAGTTTGACTGAGCGATAATAAAAGAAAATTCAGACCAATATTTCAAAGTATGGCCAAACTATAGCCCGCTGGCCGAAACTGGCCATTTGGACTTTAATTCCCCCTCCCCCTTTCGTGTTTCATAGAGAAATACAGCGCTAAGCTTTAATGTTACAAGGTTTACCTTTAAATTATTTTAGTTCGTGTTAACACTCTATCACTTAGCTCTTGGTAGGACCTTCGTGTTAACACTCTATCACTTAGCTCTTGGTAGGACCTTCGAGTTAACACTCTATCACTCAGCTCTTGGTAGGTCCTTCGTGTTAACACTCTATCACTTAGCTCTTGGTAGGACCTTCGTGTTAACACTCTATCACTCAGCTCTTGGTAGGACCTTCGTGTTAACACTCTATTACTGAGCTCTTGGTAGGGCCAGCTGGTCAAATGTACTAACCCGGTGTGGCAATGGACATTATAGAATCATCATAACTACAGTCTACATATAAAGAATAATAAAAATTTAAAAACTTGTTTGAGAAGTGGTCCACATTGAGTAGGTACTTTTGAACGGGTGCCGGACTGAGAGCAGCTGGGTGGAATATTTCCGTGACCGGATATAATTTAAAGGTAAACGTCGTAACACAAAGGCTAGTGATGTGTCATTGTGTGGGTGTCGTTGAGTGTGTGGCATTATATGGGTGTCATTATTTGGGTGTCATTACTTCGGTGTCATTACGTGGGTGTCATTATTTGGGTGTCATTGTGTGGGTGTCATTATTTGGGTGTCATTGTGTGGGTGTCATTATTTGGGTGTCATTACTTTGGTGTCATTACGTGGGTGTCATTATTTGGGTGTCATTAAGTGGGTGTCATTATTTGGGTGTCATTGTGTGGGTGTCATTATTTGGGTGTCATTACTTCGGTGTCATTGTGTGGGTGTCATTACGTGGCTGTCATTATTTGGGTGTCATTATTTGGGTGTCATTACGTGGGTGTCATTGTGTGTGTCATTGTGTGGGTGTCTTTGTGTGTGTCATTGTGTGTGTCATTGTGTGGGTGTCATTACGTGGGTATCATTGTGTGTGTCATTATTTGGGTGTCATTACGTGGGTGTCATTGTGTGTCATTGTGTGGGTGTCATTACGTGGGTGTCATTGTGTGTGTCATTGTGTGGGTGTCATTAGGTGATTGTCATTGTGTGTGTCATTTTGTGGGTTTCATTAGGTGGGTGTCATTATTTGTGTGTCATTACGTGGGTGTCATTAAGTGCGTTTCATTGTGTGTTTCATTGTGTGGGTGTCATTAGGTGGGTGTCTATGTGTGTGTCATTGTGTGGGTGTCATTAGGTGGGTGTCATTATTTGGGTGTCATTAGGTGGGTGTCATTAGGTGGGTGTCATTATTTGTGTGTCATTATTTGGATGTCATTACGTGGGTGTCATTGTGTGTGTCATTGTGTGGATGTCATTAGGTGGGTGTCATTACTTGGGTGTCATTACGTGGGTGTCATTATTTGGGTGTCATTTTTTGGGTGTCATTACGTGGGTGTCATTATGTGGGTGTCATTACGTGGGTGTCATTATGTGGGTGTCATTAAGTGAGTGTCATTATTTGGATGTCATTGTGTGGGTGTCATTATTTGGGTGTCATAATTTGGGTGTCATTATTTGGGTGTCATTACGTGGGTGTCATTATTTGGGAGTCATTATTTGGGTGTCATTATTTGGGTGTCATTACGTGGGTGTCATTATTTGGGTGTCATTATTTGGGTGTCATTGTGTGTGTGTCAATATTTGGGTGTCATTATTTGGGTGTCATTACGTGGGTGTCATTATTTGGGTGTCATTATTTGGGTGTCATTATTTCGGTGTCATTGTGTGTGTGTCATTATTTGGGTGTCATTATTTGGGTGTCATTATTTGGGTGTCATTATTTGGGTGTCGTTATTTGGGTGTCATTACGTGGACGTCATTGTGTGTGTGTGTCATTATTTGGGTGTCATTGTGTGTGTGTCAATATTTGGGTGTCATTATTTGGGTGTCATTATGTGGGTGTCATTATTTGGGTGTCATTATTTGGGTGTTATTACTTCGGTGTCATTGTGTGTGTGTCATTATTTGGGTGTCATTATTTGGGTGTCATTATTTGATTGTGATTATTTGGGTGTCGTTATTTGGGTGTCATTACGTGGATATCATTATTTGGGTGTCATTATTTGGGTGTCATTACGTGGGTGTCATTATTTGGGTGTCATTATTTGGGTGTCATTATTTGGGTGTCGTTATTTGGGTGTCGTTATTTGGGTGTCATTGTGTGGGTGTCATTATTTGGGTGTCATTACTTCGGTGTCATTGTGTGTGTGTCATTATTTGGGTGTCATTATTTGGGTGTCATTATTTGTGTGTCATTGTGTGTGTGTCATTATTTGGGTGTCATTATTTGGGTGTCATTACGTGGGTGTCATTATTTGGGTGTCATTATTTGGGTGTCATTACTTCGGTGTCATTGTGTGTGTGTCATTATTTGGGTGTCATTATTTGGATGTCATTATTTGGGTGTCATTATTTGGGTGTCATTATTTGGATGTCATTATTTGGGTGTCATTTTTTGGGTGTCATTACGTGGGTGTCATTATTTGGGTGTCATTATTTGGCTGTCATTACGTGGGTGACATTCGGTGGGTGTCATTGTGTGTGTCATTGTAAGGGTGTCATTGTGTGTGTCATTTCGTTGGTGTCACTGTGTGGGTGTCATTATTAGGGTGTCATTACGTGGGTGTCATTAGGTGGGTGTCATTGTGTGTGTCATTGTGTGGGTGTAATTGTGTGGGTGTCATTATTTGGGTGTCATTACGTGGGTGTCACTAGGTGGGTGTCATTGTGTGTGTCATTGTGTGGGTGACATTGTGTGTGTCATTGTGTGTGTGTCATTATTTGGCTGTCATTACGTGGGTGTCATTAGATGTGTGTCATTTTGTGGGTGTCATTGTGTGTGTCATTGTGTGGTTGTCATTACGTGGGTGTCATTATTTGGGTGTCATTATGTGGATGTCATTAGGTGTGTGTCATTGTGTGGCTATCATTTCGTGGGTGTCATTGTGTGTGTCATTGTGTGGGTGTCATTAAATGAGTGTCATTACGTGAGTGTCATTATTTGGGTGTCATTACTTGGGTGTCATTTTGTGTGTCATTGTGTGGGTGTCATTAGGTGGGTGTTATTGTGTGTCATTGTGTGGGTGTCATTACGTGGGTGTCATTGTGTGTGTCATTGTGTGTGTGTCATTGTGTGGGTGTCATTATTTGGGTGTCACTAGGTGGGTGTCATTGTGTGTGTCATTGTGTGGGTGACATTGTGTGTGTCATTGTGTGTGTGTCATTATTTGGCTGTCATTACGTGGGTGTCATTAGGTGTGTGTCATTTTGTGGGTGTCATTGTGTGTGTCATTGTGTGGTTGTCATTACGTGGGTGTCATTATTTGGGTGTCATTATGTGGATGTCATTAGGTGTGTGTCATTGTGTGGCTATCATTTCGTGGGTGTCATTGTGTGTGTCATTGTGTGGGTGTCATTAAATGAGTGTCATTACGTGAGTGTCATTATTTGGGTGTCATTACTTGGGTGTCATTTTGTGTGTCATTGTGTGGGTGTCATTAGGTGGGTGTTATTGTGTGTCATTGTGTGGGTGTCATTACGTGGGTGTCATTGTGTGTGTCATTGTGTGTGTGTCATTACGTGGGTGTCATTGTGTGTGTCATTGTGTGGGTGTCAATAGGTGGGTGTCATTATTTGTGTGTCATTACGTTGGTGTCATTGTGTGTGTCATTGTGTGGGTGTCATTAGGTGGGTGTCATTGTGGGGGTGTCATTAAGTGGGTGTCATTGTGTGGGTGTCATTGTGTGTGTCATTGTGTGTGTCATTAGGTGGGTGTCATTTTTTGGGTGTCATTACGTGGTTGTCATTGTGTGTGTCATTAGGTGGGTGTCATTATTTGGGTGTCATTACGTGGGTGTCATTGTGTGTGTCATTTTGTGGATGTCATTACTTGGGTGTCATTGTGTGTGTCATTGTGTGGGTGTCATTACGTGGGTGTCATTGTGGGTGTCATTGTGTGGGTGTCATTACGTGGGTGTCATTGTGTGTGTCATTGTGTGGGTGTAATTAGGTGGGTGTCATTTTTTGGGTGTCATTACGTGGGTGCCATTGTGTGTGTCATTGTGTGGGTGTCATTAGGTGGGTGTCATTGTGTGGGTGTCATTAGGTGTGTGTCATTGTGTGGGTGTCATTACATGGGTGTCATTGTGTATGTCATTGTGTGGGTGTCATTGTGTGTTTCATTGTGTGTGTGTCATTAGGTGGGTGTCATTATTTGGGTGTCATTACGTGGGTGTCATTGTGTGTGTCATTGTGTGGGTGTCATTATTTGGGTGTCATTACGTGGGTGTCATATTGTGTGTCATTGTGTGGGTGTCATTAGGTGGGTGTCATTATTTGCGTGTCATTACGTGGGTGCCATTGTGTGTGTCATTGTATGGGTGTCATTAGGTGGGTGTCATTGTGTGTGTCATTGTGTGGGTGTCATTACGTGGGTTTCATTGTGTGGGTGTCATTGTGTGTGTCATTGTGTGTGTCATTGTGTGTGATTGCCATTAGGTGGGTGTCATTATTTGGGTGTCATTACGTGGGTGTCATTGTGAGTGTCATTGTGTGGGTGTCATTATGTGGCTGTTATTGTGTGTGTCATTACGTGGGTGTCATTGTGTGTGTCATTGTGTGGGTGTTATTAGGTGGGTGTCATTGTGTGTGTCATTGTATGGGTGTCATTAGGTGGGTGTCATTATTTGGGTATCATTACGTGGGTGTCATTGTTTGTGTCATTGTGTGGGTGTCATTACGTGGGTGTCATTGTGTGTGTCATTGTGTGGGTGTCATTACGTAGGTGTCATTGTGTGTGTCATTGTGTGGGTGTCATTACGTGGGTGTCATTATGTGGGTGTCATTAAGTGAGTGTCATTACGTGGGTTTCATTGTCTGTGTCATTGTGTGGGTGTCATTAGGTGTGTGTCATTGTGTGGGTGTCATTACATGGGTGTCATTACATGGGTGTCATTGTGTGTGTCATTGTGTGGGTGTCATTGTGTGTTTCATTGTGTGTATGTCATTAGGTGGGTGTCATTATTTGAATGTCATTAGGTGGGTGTCAGTGTGTGTGTCATTGTGTGGGTGTCATTATTTGGGTGTCATTACGTGGATGTCATTGTGTGTGTCATTGTGTTTGTGTCTTTGTGTGTGTCATTGTGTGTGTCATTGTTCGGGTGTCATTGTGTGGGTGTCATTGTGTGTGTCATTGTGTGGGTGTCATTACGTGGGTGTCATTTTGTGTGTCATTGTGTGGGTGTCATTACGTGTGTGTCATTCTGTGGGTGTCATTACGTAGGTGTCATTGTGTGTGTCATTGTGTGGGTGTCATTAGGTGGGTGTCGTTATTTGTGTGTCATTACGTGGGTGCCATTGTGTGTGTCATTGTGTGGGTGTCATTAGGTGGGTGTCATTGTGTGTGTCATTGTGTGGGTGTCATTACGTGGGTGTCATTGTGTGTGTCATTGTGTGTGATTGTCATTAGGTGGGTGTCATTATTTGGGTGTCATTAGGTGGGTGTCGTTAGGTGGGTGTCATTATTTGTGTGTCATTATTTGGGTGTCATTACGTGGGTGTCATTGTGTGGGTGTCATTAGGTGGGTGTCTATGTGTGTGTCATTGTGTGGATGTCATTAGGTGGGTTTCATTATTTGGGTGTCATTACGTGGTTGTCATTGTGTGTGTGTCATTACGTGGGTGTCATTATTTGGGTGTCATTGTGTGTGTCATTGTGTGGGTGTCATTAGGTGGGTGTCATTATTTGGGTGTCATTACGTGTGTGTCATTGTGTGTGTCATTGTGTGGGTGTCATTAGGTGGGTGTCATTGTTTGTGTCATTGTGTGGGTGTCATTAGTGGGTGTCATTTTGTGGATGTCAATATGTGGATATCATAAATTAGGTATCCTGTCGGTGTTATTGTATGGATGTCATTATGTGTGTGTCTTTGTGTGGCTGACATGTGTCGGTGTCATTGTATGAATGTCATTATTTCGGTGTCATTATGTGGGCGTCATTATGTGGGTGTCACTAGGAACACAATGACTAACAAGAAATCAGTGTCACTAAGAACACAATGTCTAAAAGAATCAGTGTCACTATGAACACAATGTCTAACAAGAAATCAGTGTCACTAAGAACACAATGTCTAACAAGAAATCAGTGTCACTAAGAACACAATGTCTAAAAAGAAATCAGTGTCACTAGGAACACACTGTCTAACAAGAAACAAGTGTCACTAGGAACACACTGTCTAACAAGAAATCAGTGTCACTAAGAACAGAAATTCTAACAAGAAATCAGTGTCACTAAGAACACAATGTCTAACAAGAAATCAGTGTCACTAGGAACACAATGTCTAACAAGAAATCAGTGTCACTAAGAACACAATGTCTAACAAGAAATCAGTGTCACTAAGAACACAATGTCTAACTAGAAATCAGTGTCACTAGGATTACAATGTCTAACAAGAAATCAGTGTCACTAGAAACACAATGTCTAACAAGAAATCAGTGTCACTAGGAACACAATGTCTAACAAGAAATCAGTGTCACTAAGAACACAATGTCTAAAAATAAATCAGTGTCACTAGGAACACAATGTCTAACCAGAAATCAGTGTCACTAAAAACACAATGTCTAAGAAGAAATCAGTGTCATTAAGAACGCAGAATATAAATAAAATGAAGGCTCACAATTAGTAATAATTCAAGATGTGCATCATCATGCAGGTTTCACTACACACAACATTATATTTGAAATGAAATCCAAAGATATGTACGAAACATGTCACTTTCAGTAATGGTGGACAGTGTGGGATTACAGCGCGCTTCTCTTGCCATTAATTAATTTCACGGCCTCTCGCTGACTCATTTTTCAAGACACGCGTCATTCTAATAAGGTGCAATGTTATTAATTATTACCACATGACAGTTCCAGTCAACAAACCTGAACATCGTTTACACTAGCCCCTCAACAAAGTAATGAGTCAAACGGCCATCAGTTGAGGTACCGTGACATGGCTTGAGGTGCCGTGACATGGCTTGAGGTGCCGTGACGTGTCTTGAGGTGCCGTGACATTGCTTGAGGTGCCGTGACATGGCTTGAGGTGCCGTGACATTGCTTGAGGTGCCGTGACATTGCTTGAGGTGCCGTGACATGGCTTGAGGTGCCGTGACATTGCTTGAGGCGCCGTGACATTGCTTGAGTTGCCGTGACATGGCTTGAGGTGCCGTGACATGGCTTGAGGTGCCGTGACATTGCTTGAGGTGCCGTAACATGGCTGGAGGTGCCGTGACATGGCTTGAGGTGCCGTGACATTGCTTGAGGTGCCGTAACATGGCTGGAGGTGCCGTGACATGGCTTGAGGTGCCGTGACATTGCTTGAGCAGTAAAGATATAGAACAAAATCTAATGAAGTCTATCATGTCAAGATGTTATCAGAATAATTTACGACTAAGTATTATGATCGAAGTTGGTCTTTTTTTTTAGAGGACGCATGCACTATACCAGTGTGTCCCAAAGTGTGGTACCCTAGTGGAACGGGATGAGTTTGGAGAGGGTACGCGCTGCACTGGGTTGCACTGACTAAGTATGTTCGATAAACATGCACGACTAAGTATGTTCGATAAGCATGCACGACTAAGTATGTTCGATAAGCATGCACGACTAAGTATGTCCGATAAGCATGCACGACTAAGTATGTTCGATAAGCATGCACGACTAAGTATTTCGATAAGCATGCACGACTAAGTATGTTCGATAAGCATGCACGACTAAGTATGTTCGATAAACATGCACGACTAAGTATTTCGATAAGCATGCACGACTAAGTATGTTCGATAAACATGCACGACTAAGTATGTTCGATAAACATGCACGATTAAGTATGTTCAATAAACATGCACGACTAAGTATGTTCGATAAACATGCACGATTAAGTATGTTCAATAAACATGCACGACTAAGTATGTTCGATAAGCATGCGCGACTAAGTATGTTCGATAAGCATGCACGACTAATACGAAAACAAGACAATGAGGGGAAATATTAACCATTAAAACAATACATGCAAATCGTTATTTTGAACTCTTTGTACTCAGTATTACGAAAAAAAGGAGGTACACCCTTGTCGAGAATTTTAAGCGCTGCACTAAGCTGTAAATATTTAGTGAAATCAAAGAACTGTCTAATATATTATTTCTCAAATGTAACAAAATAAACAAAAAATTTCTGAAGCTGAATGTGAATAATTATTTAGCTAAGAAAATTTTTTGCTGCCATTTTCATTTATGTTTTTTCAAATGACGTTATACTATCTAAAAGTAAAATGAATCGGCAGAAAAATACAGGAAGCAAATGGAACAACCCAAAACATATCCATTGGCTGTATTTGTGTATGTTACATTCTTTGATTACATTAACTTATTAGTCAATATAATCAGTTATGAATTGCGAAGTAGTTCTTGAAATTTTGTTATTATAAAACTGAACTGAAAAGTTATTGTTAGTTTAACTTTTTATTTGGAACATTACAAATAAAGTTTAACTCGAAGCGAAGTTTAAGAAACAAATTATTTAGCTACTTTCAGAATAATTTCAGACTGCTAAATCAAAATGGCTGGATGTGATACAATATAGATACCCAAACTGCAGTTAATGTTGGCCATTTAAACGGAGTCCATGAACATGTAATCCATTCTATAGTAACCGAGATTTACACACAAAATTCTGGATTTTTTTTTTAATTACACATTTAGATTTTTCACACGTAGTTTTGTTTTTATTATAAAATCAATGTGTGTGCGTGTGTGTGTTCGTGAATTCGTGCGTGTGTGGGCGTGTGTGCAAGTATGTGTGTGTGTGAGAGAGAGAGTGTGTGTATGTGTGTGTGAGTGTGTGTTTGTGTAAATAGTTGGCACAGACTCTGTGCATCTGATAGCAGTGTCTTTAAGGGGGACCCAGCCAGAGACAATTTATATTTGGGGGCCTAAAGCAAAAGCGCGTGACGGGGCCCTCTAAGCACAAGATTCTATAGAAAGCGATACTGAAAGAGGCAACTCTGACGGTGGAGGCCTGTATGTAATAACGGCTGTGTCTGATGGAATTGATCCCAAAGTATCACCGGAAACGGAAGTCGGAGCATTGTGGGATATCGGAAATGGATAACTGTAGCCCAACTTCTTTTTCCGATGATTTGTTGAATATTAAAGTTTCATTTTTTTTTAATTAGTTAGTGGCCATCACTGCACTTGATTGGCGACATATTCTAATGTAACATAATCACATAACAAGTTGCATATCCTAATTTTACATTATAATAAGTGGACTACTCTACTATATTAATATTACATAACAAACTGGCCTATCCTAATATTACATTATCAAATGACAAGCTTGCCTATCCTTTTGTAACATGATCACATGACAAGCTGGTATATCATAAAGAGACACAATGAGAGTTAAATTAATTCGGTCACAACAAACAAAATGTACTTTATTATTGGCTTTTTCTTCCGTACTTATATTTTAGAAAACATACATGTAAAAAAACCTTTCTAACAAATCTGTTTATTTAAATGGCTTGCATCATGAAACATTTATTTACGTTTCAATGACTAAAAAAATCGTGAGTGCCTATTTGTATTTAATTATCTCATTCCATTGCAGCCCGCGACGTGATTGAATGCGACCCACGGGACGGTGGGAGACCCCCATCACAAACACGTCATCTAGTGGCAAAGTAGGTAACTCAATGAGGTCGTACATTTACACATTCATGAAGGAATATGTGTGATTGTGTGTGTTGGTGGGTGGGTATATGTGTGATTGTGTGTGTTGGTGGTGGGTATATGTGTGATTGTGTGCGTTGGTGGGTGTGTCTATTGGTGTGTAGGTATATGTGTGATTGTGTGTGTTGGTGGGTGTGTCTATTGGTGTGTGGGTATATGTGTGATTGTGTGTGGGTATATGTGTGATTGTGTGTGTTGGTGGGTGTGTCTATTGGTGTGTAGGTGTGGGTAAGTGTATGTTTGTGGAGTGGGTAGATGTGTGGGTAAATGTGTGGTTGGGTGTATGTCTTTGATTGTGGGTGTGGGTCGGAATGAGAATGTGTGTGTACAAGTAAAAAACAAAGTAATTCCTGTAGTAAATATTTAAAACGATATAAGGGGAAGCTAGAATATTTTTTTTACAAAATATACGTTTGTCTAATTAGCCATTGTCCACTTATATTCATTATTGTAAAACATAAGTTTGTCTAACCTGTGTCAACAGCTATTGTCAACTTATCTTCATAATTGTAAACCGAGTAGATGAAGTATGAAAGTATATCTTGAAACTGCATGCTTGGCTGATGCTACTAATTAAAAAAAAGCAAAGTTCCTTTAGCTATTAAAGGCCGTCGGGGCAGATGAAGTGTAGAATCCTGTAACTATGGGGCGTCTGGCACAGCCATGGACAAACCACGGCACGCGACCTGTCACTCAGAATGAAGCACAACATGAGACTTTTATGATGTTAACTTTTAATTTATATTAGTTCATGTCAACACCACATCCTTGTGTCCATGGTCCTGGCTTGTCACTCGTCACAGAATAAAGCACAACACTAGTTTTTTATGATTAAACTTTTAATTTATATTAGTTCATGTCAACACCACATTCATCTGTCCATGTTCCGGCCTGCCGGCCAAATTTACGAACCCAAAGTGGCCCGCGGCATAAAAGGTTTGTCCACCCATGGGCTACCAACCCTCACTTCCCACAACATAAGAGGCAGTTGCCCAATTTAAGATGGATGGACTAGGGAACTTTCACCAGGACCTGAAAAAGTCCCGAGGTTCGAACCATAGACTCTCAGTTCTACGATCCTAAATCGCTCAATTATCCTTTACCTATTTACGGCGGGGATTTTTATGAGGTATTTACGATGATTACTCTAATAAATTACATAATAAGACTCATTTAAAGACACAGCTGAATCAAAAGATTTATAGGAAGCGTTAAAAACTGTCAATGAAATAATGTTCTCGGTTCATTCATAACACTGGTAAACAGTGATTTCGTTGCCAGTGATATTTGAATCATTTTATACAAAGTCAACCATGCTGATTTAGAATATGTAAGTGCTTTTGCTAGATTGGCTCTATTTTACGAGATAATTAAAATTAATTAAATAATGTATGCACCGTGTTTGGAATTTGTCAAGAAATGCATGAAGTATAATAGTATACTAAAAAAAGTAGTGAAACTGTTAATAGTCATGCAGAAATTTGTTAAAAAATATGTGTAATAGTGTTATAGAAGAAAACATTTTCATTTGAAAAACTAATTATGTCTAATTAATTAATTAATTAATATGTTAATTGTCTATAGTAATGCATTAGCAAATCGCTATTTGCTCGACTTCCTTTTGTATGTGTCGTTGGTGCAATTGCGCTGGAGGCTCCAACAGTAGTCAGCCATCATATGTATGTCCCATCTTCCTTGATATCTCTCCTCCATCACCATCATATCCTGATGGAACCTCTCGCCTTGTTCCTCACCGAAGTCCCCAAGGTTACCTGGAAATTTGTCTAAATGACTGTGCAGGTAATGTACCTTGATGCTCATATTTGCTCTAATGTTTCTGAAGTTAGCGAGCATATCTTGCACCAGTTCTTCGTAATTCTATGCTCTGTTATTACCTAAGAAGTTCATGACAACTGAAACAAAACTGTTCCATGAAGAAGCTTCAAGGTGATCCATGAAATTAGTATAATGTCGATCGTTGATGAGTTTCAGAATCTGAGGACCGTCAAAAATCCCAGCTTTCAGCTTCTCCATGCTCAATCCGGGGAATGATCTGCAAATATACTTGAAGCATTTGCCAGATTTGTCCAAAGCCTTAACAAATTGTTTCATTAAACCTAATTTGATATAAAGCGGTGGGAGAATGATCTTATTTTTGTCTACAGTCATGGTTTCCCTTGCAGGCCATGTTACTCTTGTCCAATGATCTTGCTTTGCCCTGCTATCCCAAAGGCACATGAAGCATGGGTATTTTGTGTATCGTCAGTGCTGCCCAAGCAAGAAGTTTACCATTTTTAGATCAACACAAATTGACCACTGATGCTCATAATAACGGACTTTCTGCAATACTGTTTTGATATTCTCATACTCTTCTTTAAGTGTTGTTGAGTGAGCAATGGGAAGAGATGCATATCGGTTACCATTGTGTAACAGAACACATTTCAAGCTTGTGATGGAACTGTCTATAAAAAGACGGCAGTCTTCGGAATGGTAGTCTTGTAGTCCCATTTGGAGCGGAAGTCCAGGGATGTCATTACAGTAAACTTAAATATTGAAGAAGAAAATCTTCTCTTTTCCGATAAAATGTTATTTTAACTTCTGGTTTGAGAAAATTTCTTTCACTGAGCCTGGACACTAAAAGCTCAGATGCTTGCTTGGACAGATTTAGGTCTCGTATTAGGTTATTGAGTTCTTCTTGGCTGAATGGCTGAGGTGTTGAAGAACTTCCTTCATAATCGCTTCCACTGTTTTCACCTCCCAAAAACTCCAGATCTTGCCCCTCGTCAGAGTCTGATGGTGAAAGCTCTAATAATCCAGTAAACACTGGTATAGGAATTTCACTGCTATGTGGAATTGGTCTCATTGCAGATTCAAGATCAGGATAACCCCACTTAGATTTCTTGTGGCGATTGAAGCCTTTAACATTCACAATACAAAAATAACAATCAACAAAATGGTCTTTCGGCTCTCGCCATATCATTTGTACACCGAAACTTAGACTTTTCTTCTCACTATTGTCCACTGCCGTAGGCTCTCCACGCAGTTTTTTGCAGACCTTATGGGGAACCCAAGACTTGTCTTGGTCTTCCAACTTCACACCGAAATAAGCCAAATATGCCTGCTACACAAAGTCAGTTATATTTCTTCTTTGCTTTTCAATCATGTATTCTCCACAGATGTAACAGAATACATTCGGATTATTTTTGCAGCATCTTCATGATGAACTCATGATGTCTTTAGAAAGCAGCTATAAAAGAGAAGAAAATAAACCAAGTTATAACTTGGTATAGTTAAATAAAACAACAGACACCAAACTTATTGCATTTGTTTTACACAAAGGGTACAATCATATTTTCAAGATTGTCCAATATCTCAGAAACTAGAGCCAATTCAGCAAAAGCAGTGGCAGTTTTGAAATCAGCACCCATGAATTGCTATAAATTCATTCAAATATTCTTGGCAACTCGAAAAAAAAATTTTTTTGTTGAGCTGTGTAATTTGTCCAGTACAGCTGTTGATGGAACCCCATCGATGACTGGTAAAAAAAAATCTTGTACAATTAATAGAAGACAATACTATTGCCTGCAGAGATTTATATTGAATGAAAATAAACTTTGCTCAAAAGCTTTAAATTTGAATAAAATTTTGATTGTAATCAAGGCTGTGAATTCCATCAGAGCAGAGAAACCCAATAATCGCAACGAATTTATGAAATCCATGAATCGTGACATTGGGGACCACATATTGTATATAATATCTAGTCCTGACATTGAGGACCACATATTGTATATAATATCTAATCCTGACGTTGAGGAAAACATAATGTATATAATATCTAATCCTGACATTGAGGACCACAGATTGTATATAATATCTAATCCTGACATTGAGGACCACAGATTGTATATAGTATCTTATTCTGACATTGAGGACCACAGATTGTATATAATATCTAATCCTGACATTGAGTACCACAGATTGTATATAATATCTAATTCTGACATTGAGGACCACAGATTGTATATGATATCTAATCCTGACATTGGGGACTTTAGATTGTATATAATATCTAATCCTGACATTGAGGACCACAGATTGTATATAATATCTAATTCTGACATTGAGGACCACAGATTGTATATAATATCTAATTCTGACATTGAGGGCCACAGATTGTATATAATATCTAATCGTGACATTGAGGACACATTAATGTATTAATTAAAATGTTACCTGATTTAATCAAGCTCATTTGAAACATGTCTATGAAATCAATACAAAGTTTAAAAAGCGAAAAAGTATTTGAAAGGATTCCTAAATTCTGGCAAGCCCAAATTGTACATTTTACTTTTCAATACTTAGATTTAAAAATCGTGTGACTTGATACTAGAATTTGATGTTTCCCACATTCGGGAAAAGAACATTGATCACTTTAGTACCATTTAATAAAAGAATACTATTCGCAAATTTGATTATATGGAATCAGTCGTGAGCTCTGAATTACCTTTGTTAAATTCTAAATTTGGTTCTTCATCCTTAAAAAATACACGCCCACAATATTTATTCATCTTATAAATCCAGTAAAGCCACACGAAGAATTAAATTTTAATTCAATAATCATTCGTTTCTTGAAAACAATTTTACAAATGGTCTTGTCCGATGGGGTTTTGTCCTTCACTTGGTCTACAGATATCACTTGTTATTGATTTTATGAGGTGGTCTACAGATATCGCTTGTTATTGATTTTATGAGGTGGTCTACATATATCACTTGTTATTGATTTTATGAGGTGGTCCACAGATATCACTTGTTATTGATTTTATGAGGTGGTCTACAGATATTACTTGTTATTGATTTTATGAGGTGGTCTACATATATCTTGTTATTGATTTTAGGGTTATTATTGAGTATTATCCAGAATTAGAATACTAATCCCCCTCCCTATAAATGAGTGAGACTTTTGTTTATGGTTCTAGCCCAAAGTTCTTGTGATCCCTAAAACCTAGAAGAATAAAAAATATCAAGACTAAACTAGTTGCCTTTTATCGAAATAACTGAAAATTTTCATTTTATTGATTGAAAACTTTCCGTATCACTTCAGATATACATAGTGCTAAAATAGGTTTTTTAAAAAACTCTATACATATATATAGAGATACCCCACACACACTACCCTCTTTCGTTGCCCACCCCCCTTCCCCCAGTACATTTTCCTTCTTCATCCTAAAATTATACAATTTTAATAAGAAAAAATATAAACGAAAACCCCCCCCACCCCTTTTAAATAAAACATTTAATTAAAAACTTCAAACACAGCCATCTTATTTTAATCATTGAAATCTACTTTGACTAATGTAACAAAATCAATAAGTCTCCTTCTCTATATAATAGTTTTTGTTTGGCTCCCAATAATCCAGTTCTTTTAATTATGTATTACTATTATTTACACAATTTTGATATGATGACATTTGTACGACTTTTGCCATATAAAAAGTTCCCCTTGAGACTCTCACCGACCTCAGGTTATGCACAGTATTCATGTTTGATGCACCTGGTTGTGTTGTGAATACAACAACAACAACAGCAGTTATTGACTTGTACAAGAGTATAGGTAACTTTTAAAATTAATTATTATCCAGAGGCCCGGTATCTGGACAGGACGTGCAATAGGAGGAGTTGACATGTGTGACCTTTACTTGAGTGCACAACAATAGATCCATTAATATTAGTTGAACACACTGACGTCTCCAATGTGGTCCATAATTAATTGGTAGATAGATAGATATATTAAATAGATGGATTGGATAGATAGATAGATAGATAGATAGATAGATAGATAGATAGATAGATAGATAGATAGATAGATAGATAGATAGATAGATAGATAGATAGATAGATAGATAGATAGATAGATAGATAGATAGATAGATAGATAGATAGATAGATAGATAGATAGATAGATTGTTATGTAAGCAGTTGGAAGTAATCATTTTCTTTTATTTTCATTGATATTCACTTTGAGACATACAGAAATACTTGCCATTAAGATTACGTTCTTGTTATGAATGTCTAGTATGTCATGACTTGACCTTTCACATTTGAGCTATTTACGACGTAAATAAATACCAACACTTCAACATTTGTTTTCACGTGGCCAGTTTGGATGAACAACATATGTCTTTGTATGACTTTGAATGCCCATGATTTGATAATGTTGTATGACTCTGAATGCCCATGATATTAGAATGCTTTAATAAACTGAGTGGAAGGAATGCTGAAAGGTGTGAGCGACAGAGCTAGTTTGTTACTGATGTTGTTGTTTCTTTTTAATCAGTTACGTTTTAAATTCTGACTAAATTAGGAATTAAAATCCGCTGATAAGTCTGATGACACACCCCTCATTTTGTCCAGAGAGTAACAAATACAATGTTTAATTAAAAAAAAATTAAATGCATCTCTGGAAAACGATCGTAGCATTGATGAGGCCATCGATATATGTAGAAAAAAAAACCCTGCAAAAAATGCAAAAAATCTGTTCAAATTTATTGAAAATGAACGCATGGGTGCTTCAATAAATAGCGACACTTATCTGTTAGGTCCTTCGTTGGTAAGGAATAAAAGTTCAAATTACACATTTTGTTTCATTTTATCTTTTATTTAAAACACACGGTTGGGATACTTTTCTATGTCAGTAAACCATGAAATGGTATCATGTGGAACAACACAGAAAAAATAAAATGTTTCTTCTATAAGTCAGTGCTTACTTTTACTCTGCTTTTAATCTCATTAGAAACTATAATGGTACACAGGGTACTGAGACGAAAATGAAATTAATCTCTGGTAATCACATACATTAGTGGCATATCTCCATCAGTAGGTCTCATATTATTTCTATTTTTAGAGTTCTTGCCGGAAGTACTGTCAATAAAATCAACATCTGGTAAGTTTTCCTAAAATAAAAGTGTCTAATTACAAGAAATTATTTCTTTAAATATCTCACAGGGAAAATCCTTCCCCACAAAGTCGCAGAACTAGGACATGGTATGGTTATACAACTTTAACTGCATATTATGTAAAGATTTAACTACACCAAGTCTTTGTTATACAACTCTAACTGCACAGAATGTAAAGATTTAACTACACCAAGTCTTTGTTATAAAATTCTAACTGCACAGAATGTAAAGATTTAACTACACCAAGTCTTTGTTATAAAACTCTAACTGCACAGAATGTAAAGATTTAACTACACCAAGTCTTTGTTATAAAACTCTAACTGCACAGAATGTAAAGATTTAACTACACCAAGTCTTTGAAAACTTTTTCACCAGAAACCCTTATCTTAAGACCAAGAAAATGTCGCCCAGAATTACGGGCACTTTAAAATAAATTTACGATCACCAAACAAAATACATTTCGCCTCATTACGGCCATATGAAATGTATAACAGCATGTACTTGACGCTGACTGTATTTGGCTTGTTTAAATACAGGTTTTAAATACATACACATTGTGTGTTTATGTTTATTGCCAAGCATGATAGTGTTGAGGTAATGAATAAACCTTACCAGCTGATTCTAAATATAGAACATGTAGTATTGTTAATCATACCCCGCCCCACCATTGCAAACCTTTCCCCCCCCCCCCATACCAATGGTTCTCAAAGTATGGTGGGTCGAGGATGAATTTAAAGTCGCGATAAAGTTTAAATATATAATTACAGGATATAGAATCTATATATACAAAATTACAATATCCATCTATATATACATAATTACAATATCCATCTATATCTACATAATTACAATTCTATCTATATCTACATATTTACAATTCTATCTATAACTAAATAATTACAATTCTATCTCTATATAATAATATGGTACAAATCTAAACGTTTTTAACTTGCAAAAAAAAAAAAAGTAAAATCTATTTATAACATTAGTGACGCTTTATTCTCTATCTCTGTTTTCGTAGATTTTCTGTACAAGTGTGTCGCGAAAACTAAAGAGTTTCTAAGGTGGGTCGCGAAAAAAAAATATTTCCTATGGTGTTGTCGCGAAAAAAAAATATTTCCTAAGGTGGGTCGCGATACCAAAAGTGTTCAGTGGGTCGCAAAGCGTTAACTTTTGAAAACCACTTCCCTACACAAACGCGTAAATCATTGAGAACAAGTTAACTGTCTGTGACACCTAGATTACCTGGATTGTCACAGGAAAAATAATAGTTTGTAAAATGTACAGAGCCAAATTATGTAACAATTAGATGGCATGTACACCTTTCATCATTCCCCCTCCCCCCGCTCCCCTCCGGTAGACAGATGAAAGTCATTCATTACAGACAGTATCATGTATAACGGTGGTTCCCATATCTTGGCGTAGCTGAGAACATTTCAACGGGATCGACTATCGAATCGTTATAACTCCAAATATGAAGGATGTGTTGTATTATATTAGCTAGTTACAATGGAAGCCTCTTGAATAGTCAACGTGTCTCGGTTTGCTATTACGAAGTGGGGTCTTGACTGAACATAGTTTTAGATCTACAGTTAAAAAAAATGCTTGAGAAGGTATGTGGACTCTGAATGATGTTTGCATAGATCTTGGTGGCATAATAATTTACTGGACAATATTTTATCTACACCTGTGTTGTTAAATCTGGATCAGTCACACTGTTGAATGAACAAAAGGTTTCCTTTGATAAGTCACACTGCAGAATGAAAAAACATGCATCTAAAATATTATTTAGACGAATAATAAACGAACATTTTAACGAAACAAACCAAAAGAAATCAAACTTATAATAATATACTTGTTTTTACTTGATATGTTCTATAAAAAAATTCTTTTAACATTATCTTAATTAATAAAAGTTTTAAAAGTTCATCCTAATTGGTTCAAACTGGAAATTATTTCAGAAGTGAATGTTTATAGCTGCTTAAATATATTACTAAAGGGAGCCATACAAGGATATTTATATGGAGATGCTCAAACCGCGGAGCACTCCGCGGCGGTGCAGAGAAATTTTGCGGCATCGCTTCTTGCAGAGTTTTTTCGCGTTTCGCGAGTGTAAACAATCCAAAATGGCTGCCTAGAAACATCGAATAAAATGAAACTCAAGGTTAAAATTGATATAAATGTATTAAAATTAACAAATAAGACTTGCATTTATATATAGAAACATGAATTATATCAGATTATACCAAAAAATAAGTGTTTTATTCACTTTTTACTTGTAAAAATACAATAACCGTAGAAAATATATAATAAGAAGAAAATTTCTGCCGCCGTCTTCAAACAAGTAAAAAGAAAATTTAAAAATCATTATACCCGGTCGGCTGACGCCCACGTTCGCTTCACTTAGGTGTAGCGAGGGTTTTTCGCGCTTTGAAAAATCTCATGTGAAAAATAGCGCAGCGGAACGTTTCGCTTTGGTTTGAGGTATCAACACTATATTTAGCTGTACAACCCCTCCTATCAATGTACGTACATCCATGACATGACACTATATTTAGCTGTACAACCCCTCCTATCAATGTACGTACATCCATGACACTATATTTAGCTGTACAACCCCTTCTATCAATGTACGTACATCCATGACATGACGCTATATTTAGCTGTACAACCCCTCCTATCAATGTACGTACATCTATGACATGACACTATATTTAGTTGTACAACCCCTCCTATCAATGTAAGTACACCTATGACACTATATTTAGCTGTACAACCCCTTCTATCAATGTACGTACATCCATGACATGACACTATATTAAGCTGTACAACCCCTCCTATCAATTACGAACATACATGACATGACACTATATTTAGCTTACAACCCCTCCTATCAATGTACGTACATCCATGACATGACACTATATTTAGCTGTACAACCCCTTCTATCAATGTACGTACATCCATGACATGACACTATATTTAGCTGTACAACCCCTCCTATCAATGTAAGTACACCTATGACACTATATTTAGTTGTACAACCCCTTCTATCAATGTACGTACATCCATGACATGACATTATATTTAGCTGTACAACCCCTCCTATCAATGTACGTACATCCAGGACACTATATTTCGTTGTACAACCACTTCTATCAATGTACGTACATCCATGACATGACACTATATTTAGCTGTACAACCCCTCCTATCAATGTACGTACATCTATGACATGACACTATATTTAGCTGTACAACCTCTCTTATCGATGTACGTACATCCATGACACTATATTTAGCTGTATAACCCCTCCTATCAATGTACGTACATCTATGGCACTATATTTAGCTGTACAACCCCTCTTATCAATGTACGTACATCCATGACACTATATTTAGCTGTACAACCCCTCCTATCAATGTACGTACATCTATGACATGACACTATATTTAGCTGTACAACCCTTCCTATCAATGTACGTACATCTATGGCACTATATTTAGCTGTACAACCCCTCTTATTAATGTACGTACATCCATGACACTATATTTAGCTGTACAACCCCTCCTATCAATGTACGTACATTAGGGTGATAACTATTTTCATTATTTTTCGTAACGAAACTGAAACCCCTTACATTCGAGGAACAATTGTATGTAGTTGACAGTAGCAACATTAATTTTTTTTTTAATTTAAAAAAGTTCCCCCACCTTTTCATTTTTTTTTTTTACATATCTCGCAGTTTGACTATCGGTTTCAATTTAACTCTGAATTTTTACATGACTTACTAGACTGCATTTAAGCACATTCCAGTCAGTTGTTTCCATTTGTTTATAAACAAGGCATCTACCCTCATCTTCTAAACAGAATAGGGATTCTAGAATTCCATCTGTTGAAAAGCTAATTAATCTCACACCAAACCGTTAAATTCTTGGAAACTTCACGTTTCTGTTCAATAGCCAGAAACGGCGACTGGATCGAATCAAAATTATGATTACGGATATAGAATTGCTCTTGAGGGAAATTCTAGATTTTCCATTATTAATCAGAAAGAAACTCAATTGTCTGTTTGATTTATATGACAAAAACAAAAAGAAACCGTCTGATAAATTTACTACAACACTTTCTCAGTTATTCGATGTCACCAACGTTAATGGAAAATGGTAAAGCAAGGAGGATAAAGAGCTCTACCAGAGGTAAGTTAAGAGTGGAGGAAAGATTGGTTATTCAACCGTCAAACAAGCCCTTTAGAATCAATCCATCCAAGAAAACGAATCCGACTATCCAAAACTCAATCTCAAACCAGCTCTTCTCAATCGCAACCTACACAAACACAACTGTCTCAGAACCTACACAAACACATACAACTGTCTCATAATTAACCTACACAAACACATACAACTGTCAGAATCTTCGGATTCTGAAACCTCTGCTTCTTCAACCGACTCGACAAATTTTCTTTCACGTCATCTTCTCATGAATGCAAACCGAAATACCAAAGAGCAAGCACTACAATAGCGGGTTTGCTAGTACTGAAAAACATTTCTACACATAAAGCACATGACGTTCTTGCAACCATTGCTGAACAGGGTCATGATGTGCCGGTTCCAAGTCAGGCGGGTGTTTGGAAACGAAGGAAGGAAAATGAAAAACCAAAATTTTTCAAAAACTTCAAAGCAAAGAACCCTATTGTCTCCAGTTTGATGGTAAAAGAGTGCAAGGGGAAGAGTATCAAGTAGTTCTGCTGAATATATGACAACCGAAATCGAACTCGGTACTCTTAAATGTGAGAGTGGTTCTGCCGCGGCCATTCACAAGGAACTACATCAGCTAATTGATGAATATGATGCTTGTGAAAATATTTGCATGATAATATGCGACAAGACCGCAGTAAATACTGTTCTTTTGCATGGGATTGTAAAGCTCATACAGGATGATGTCTTGAGCAAGGGCTTTCAGAAGCCACACTATATTGGCTGTCAGCACCATGTACTCGATCTCCTGAAACATATCATGTATTTTCTTATTCAAGAGCTCACGAGCAAACCAGAACTCAACTACTCCTTCATTGACAAATTAACACAAAACTATGTTACTCTTCAGGCTGATTACTGCCTCGTTGCGACAGATGAAGTTAGCACAGGCGAGAACCCTGGATTGCGAGATGATTTCAAGTTCTTATATGAATTATGTCAGGAATATCGTCATTACAAAACAACTTCACGTTGGCCTCGCATCAGCTGGAAGAAACTACCAAATTTACACTAGGCAAGATGGAACTCACATGCGAAATATACTATTACAGCATTATTTCCGATACCAGAGTGGCGCAACATCCTCGCTCCTGCTTGCAACTTCATATGCTATGAATGGACAAATGCTTGATTCCATTTGCAATACTGCAATGAAGCGTCCTTCAATGAACTGTTTACCTCACTCATCAGGGTAAAATGCAAGAACGTGCTGTGAAACTGATGGAGGAACTTCATGCAAAATCGAGAAAATTTGAATTTTTGAATTTGAAGTTCATAGAAAAAAAAAGTTGTACACATTTCTTGTACATTCTGTAGATATTACTAACTGATCTGTACCTTATTTGTTAATAAAAGTTGATTAGTTATTATGATTACTATTTTGAATTAAGCTAAAAAAAACTTGTCCTTTTTTTTTTTGAAAAAAAAAATATTTTTTCACTTTTTTTCTTCCGAAAAAGGGGGAGGTGGGGGAACTTTTTTTGAAAAAATCAAAAATACAATTTATATTCTTAAATTACACTTAAAAGTTCCCCGATTGCAAGTGGTTTCATAAAAATATTTTTTTGTTATCACCCTAACGTACATCCATGACACTATATTTAGCTGAACAAACCCTCTTATTCAGGATTCAGGATACTATATTCAATTGTACAACCCCTCTTATCAATGTAAGTACACCTATGGCACTATATTTAGGTGTACAACCCCTCCTATCAATGTACGTACATCTATGACATGACACTATATTTAGCTGTACAACCCCTCCTATCAATGTACGTACATCTATGACACTATATTTAGCTGTACAGTAGTGTACAGCAACTCCCTCGCAAAATGCGGTTAAACTATTTCTTTTCTTACCAATTTATCTTTTTATCTCGCCATTTTTATTTGTCCTTTCATTTCCTTTTGATGATAATGTTCTGCCGTGTGTCACATCAAATTCTTTAAAAAAAAAAACAACAGATATGTCAACATAGATCTGGTCTTGTTAATAAACATAATACATCCACGGACATCCTCTTGTTTTGTTGCTTAATTTATTCCGTGGACTAAATGAATGTTCAAGAACAATTAAAAGTGCATGGACTTTAAAAAGATATAAACTGAAAGTAATTAATAGGTAAGCAACAGATGTTGAAAATGTTTTTGTTCTTTGGAAGATTTTTGGTGAATGTTTTCATAAATATAAGCTAATGAATAATTCCACAACAATCTGTCACATAGAGTTGGTCTTTTGAAAATTATTTCGACTGCATTTATATCGGTGGTCAGATATTATGATGGTCAGTGATATATTTCTACACAGTGTCAAGTGATAACATCTTGTCTTGTTATTTAACTTATAGAGCTCTGTTCGTTGCTTATGGCATTGAAATACATATGTAACACTGAAACCATATTGTAAAAGACACAATGTTATAAGTCATTTCATGTTCAAAAAGACAAAATGTATATTTCATTCATATTCAAAAAACACAATGTATATGTTACTCTATATTCTAAAAAACACAATGTATATGTCACTCCATATTCTAAAAAGACAGTGCATATGTTACTATATTTTATTAAAGAAAAACAATATATATGTCACTCTATATTCTAAAATACACAAAGTATATGCTACTACATTTATTCCAGAATACACAAAGTATATGCCAACACTCTATATTATAAAATACACAAAATATATGCTACTACATTTATTCTAGAATACACAAAGTATATGCCAACACTCTATATTATAAAATACACAAAATATATGCTACTACATTTATTCTAGAATACACAAAGTACATGCCAACACTCTATATTCTAAAATACACAAAGTATATGCTACTACATTTATTCTAGAATACACAAAGTGTATGCCAACACTCTATATTCTAAAATACACAAAGTATATGCTACTACATTTATTCTAGAATACACAAAGTACATGCCAACACTCTATATTCTAAACAAGACAACTTATGCACATCCATGGCACTATATTTGGCACTCTACATTAAAAAAACACAATGAGTATGTCAATTCATATAATGAGAGACACAATGGGTATGTCAATTCATATATTAAGAGACACAATGGGTATGTCAATTCATAAATTAAGAGACACAATGGGTATGTCAATTCATATATTAAGAGACACAATGAGTATGTCAATTCATAAATTAAGAGACACAATGGGTATGTCAATTCATAAATTAAGAGACACAATGGGTATGTCAATTTATAAATTAAGAGACACAATGGGTATGTCAATTCATATGTTAAGAGACACAATGGGTATGTCAATTCATAAATTAAGAGACACAATGAGTATGTCAATTCATATATTAAGAGACACAATGGGTATGTCAATTCATATATTAAGAGACACAATGGGTATGTCCCTTCATATATTAAGAGACACAATGGGTATGTCAATTCATATATTAAGAGACACGATGCATACCTGAAATGACGTAGTAAGCTAAAATGTTCAGTGACGACCTTATTTGATGAAAACTTTGTTGACCTCTCCAGGCACTTTGCTGAACCCCGGGCTAAATGTTTGTGTTCAAACGTAATGTAGATGAGAAAAACAAGTGCCAATAGACTAATTAAATAGTGTGAATAGACTAATTAAATAGTGTCAACAGTCTAGTTAAACAGTGACAATAGACCCCACATATAGCCAGGGGTGGGGTGTCGGCCAAAATATTTGCCGACACCGACACCGACACCGGGGGGGGGGAAGGGAAGATAATTCTGTATTTTTTCCCTGTAGATATCTCATACTATATATATATATATATATATATATATATATATATATATATATAAAGATGCTCGTCTAATTGTATATTCATTCTTCTTTGCTCTACAACCCATTTAGGGTCCGTGGATCAAATGGATCTATTGTAGTTGTATTTCTCTCAGGATAGTGCGACACCTACCCATTTAGGGTCCGTGGATCAAATGGATCTATTGTAGTTGTATTTCTCTCAGGATAGTGCGACACCTACCCCTCTCGGGCCGCGGTAAAATTATCAAATGTCGACTGGTCTGCGGCGAGAAAAAGGTTAGGGACCACTGCACTAATACACACACCACTTCTATGGTACCGGTAGCTTTTATTTTGTTTGAACAAAATAAAACTTGCCTTTGTATCTTACTAAGATACTCTTTCAAAGCAAGTTTGTCGGCATTTTTATTTTTCGACCTCACCATGAATATACCTAATTTTATAGATGAATTAAAAAAAACTTAAAGAAGGTATAATTATGTTGCAGCATGCATTGTATGGGCCTAATTTGTAATGTAATTACTAAATAACAAAAGTAAATAAATAAAATTCCAGAACTGTGCAGTTAAATGTGTTTATTTAAATAATTATGCACAGGGCGCCAAGCTAGACGGATCTCCGAAATAGTAATCTTGAAAACAATGTTCAGCTTCTAAACAATACAAGGGCAATCTAAGTCCCGTTAAACGTTTTGATTTGACCCGCAGTACACTCCCCTTTTTTCATTTACATTGATAACATTTACATTTATGTTAGCTCACGTCAAGTATCATAAACACCCCAGTGATCTTCTCTTGGTCCAGCCCTTCAATCAAATTTAAGAACCTATGTTGGTTCTTCAGTAGTTATAAATTTACATCCCTGATCTGCGATTTTGCAGCATGTCCATCACGATGAAAAAAAAAGTTATCAGTTGTACATGTAACATTGAAAGTTCACGAAAAACACTAGATATGGACATCAAGAGTAGCTGCAGTAAATACATTGAAGTAACAAAATTGTATGGTTTACTTCAAGATATGCCACAGTATGTGGGATGTTATTTTTATAGTAAACCTGAAGTGGCCAATTCGCTACTTTTAATAAGTTCTCATTTATGTGTAGGCTTATGCTCCAATATTGGTCAAGATTATTATTAACGATTGCCTAAATCAGCAAGTCACGTCAAAGTACAGACATATCCAACAACACTGGAGTAATGATCCTATGAAGTTAATAAGTGACCACTGAGCAGAATGCTGAAATAAAATTACGGCAAGGGCTACAGACAATGATAAAAGATGGTTGTTCCAGACCTATTTTTAGAGAAGAGAGAGATGTATGAAGACACTACATACTTAACAGTTAATAGAGGAAGGAATCGTTATTTTACACCCGAATTAAACCTGACATATGTAGTGAAAATGTTATGTATTGTAATCGGTGGAAGGGGGGGGACTGGCGCTTCAACAGCTCCAGCTACGGACTGGGCTTTAATGTAGTGCCATTGTGACGTAGACTGGTAATGTTTCATTCTGGCTTAGAGAAATTAAGCTGTGGAGAGTGTTAGTTGTGAGTTAACTTTGATTGTAGGAACTTTTGAAACAGATCATTCTTTGAAGTTCTGAAAGACTTGAATAGGTTTGTGTGTAATCTTTCTCCAACATGGATATTGATAGAGAGTTGCAAACTAAAATTTTCTCATGATTTGCAATGATTGAGTGAATAACAGAATGTCATAGCCAGTAGCGTTCCTATCTGCTTTCAGTAACAATTCTGTTAATGTTGACAAGTTGTTGTAATGTAGAGAATCTCGCTTTGGAAAATAATACATTTGTTGATAAACAGATTTACCAAGTATTTATTTAAAAAGAAAAGAAGAAATTAAAAAAACTTTAAATTAAAGATTTGCTAAGAACTATCTGACGTTGTTCTGGATTATTTAATTAAACTTCTGGCATTTTTTGGGGCAAGTTTTTTGCGCCGACACCGAACCGACTCCAGACGAATTACAAATGCCGACACCGACTCCGGACAAAGTGCAAATGCCGACATCGACACCGGGCAAAGTAAAACAAATGCCGACACCGACACCGGAAAAAACTGCCGACACCACTGACACCGACACCGGCTCCCAATCCCTGATTACAGGTACTTAGTAAAACAAGTACTAAGTACCCCATCTTTTGTTTTAACTCTTTATCTTACAGTTCAAGTATTTTTTGCAACCGATGTTTTAACTCTTTCATTACAAACAAATTTCTGATATGCTTGCATGTATATTGTATATGTTTGTTTATGATGGTAAATGGCTGTAATTAAAAAAAATGTGGATACATACTAAATTCGTTAATTTATTTCCACTGAAGACTAAATTCTTAAGCTTTTCCTCATGTACATCTCTTGTACGCAGTGGCGTAAGTAAGAGGAGGGAGGGCATATAATTTTCTCGAAGAAGTGGAGTGTGCAGTATTGAGAAAGTTGAGTGTGCAATACTTTTAAGGAAGTCAGGTGAGCAGTACTCTTAAGGAAGTCAGGTGTGCAGTACTCTTGAGAAAGTCAAATTGCAGTACTCTTAAGGAAGTCAGGTGAGCAGTACTCTTTAGGAAGTCGGGTGTGCAGTACTTTTAAGGAAGTCAAATATGCAGTACTCTTGAGGAAGTCAAATGTGCAGTACTCTTAAGAAAGTCAGGTGAGCAGTACTCTTAAGGAAGTCAGGTGCGCAGTACTCTTAAGGAAGTCCGGTGTGCAGTACTCTTAATGAAGTAAGGCAAGAAGTACTCTTTAGGAAGTCAGGTGTGTAGTACTTTTAAGGAAGTCAAATGTGCAGCATTATTAAGGAAGTCCGGTGTGCAGTACTCCTAAGGAAGTCAGGTGTGAGTACTCTTAAGGAAGTCAGGTGAGCATTATTCTTAAGGAAGTCAGGCTAGCAGTACTCTTAAGGAAGTCAAACTGCAGTACTCTTAAGGAAGTCAAATGTACAGTTATATTAAGGAAGTCAGGTGTGCAGTACTCTTAAGGAAGTTAGGTGAGCAGTACTCTAGAGAAAGTCAGGTGTCTAGTAATCTTGACGAAGTCGGGTGTGTAGTACTTTTGAGGAATTAAACAACACTTGAAAACTGACCAGGGACGGATTAGTTCGTGTTCATTGAAACAATGTCCAAGAGTCAAACGAGTCATGTAATTGTTTGACTAGAGTCAACTATAGCATCCGCAAAGAGTTTGAATTCTAAGTCGTTATATTCTCTAATCAGATTTTCCCCTTTCACTAAAGCTGAAAGACAAATAGATCCATGCAAGATCTCCTTAAATTAGACTTTGCCCCGTCCATTTACCGTACATAACTATTACATGTACTTGATAATGTATAGGCTTCAGGTGTCAACATTACAACACCCTCTAGGAATGGACCAACAGACAAAATATTAGTCCAGTCTTCGACTGTAGTATTTAGCCTGGTTCAACCAACTCATATACTAGAAGTCCATGACGTAATAAGTCAACATAATACCATATACTCGTTATCTCTGTTAAGTTTTTTTACATTGTTCATCAACCTTGATAGCTACATGGTTGGCTGTTATCTAAGCAGTCAGGTATGTGGAAACATTTCCTTTAGGTCCGGGAGAGAGTTATGACTTTTGTTGGGTGGTTTGGAGGAGGGACGTGGTGAGGGACGTGGTGAGGGTAGGAACAGGAAAAAGACACAGAGGGCGTGGTTGCCATTAACAATTTTTTTATGATTTTTAAAATAAGCAACATTTACAAAATATCTCTGTAACGTAGATTCAATTTCTATTCATTTCATACAAGAAACTTTGTTTTTCTCATACTGTCAGAATTATTCTTATTTCCATAAGCAACTGGCTGCTAGATAGTAACATCAAACACAGAGATAAGATTGTATACGTAGACAATGATAGGTGACATAAACACAGCTATAGTAAGTCAAACATAGAGGTAAGATTGTACAATTAGACAATGACAGGTGACATAAACACAGCTATAGTAAGTCAAACACAGAGGTAAGATTGTATAAGTAGACAATGACAGGTGACATAAACACAGCTATAGTAAGTCAAACACAGAGGTAATATTCTTTAAGTAGACAATGACAGGTGACATAAACACAGATATAGTAATTCAAACACAGACGTAATATTCTATAAGAAGACAATGACAGGTGACATAAACACAGATATAGTAAGACAATGACAGGTAAACATAAACACATATATAGGAATTCAAACACAGAGGTAATATTCTATAAATAGACAATGACTGAATGACAGATAAACCTAAAAAAAAATAAAAATCGACGTCATTAAACACAAAAGCGTTCCTATCTGCTTTCAGTAACAATTCTGTTAATGTTGACAAGTTGTTGTAATGTAGAGAATCTCGCTTTGGAAAATAATACATTTGTTGATAAACAGATTTACCAAGTATTTATTTAAAAAGAAAAGAAGAAATTAAGAAAACTTTAAATTAAAGATTTGCTAAGAACTTTCTGACGTTGTTCTGGATTATTTAATTAAAGTTCTAGTATTTTTTTTGGGGGGGGGGGGGAGTTTTTGCGCCGACACCGAACCGACTCCGGACAAGTAGAAATACCGACACCAACACCGACACCGACTCGGGACAGAATACAAACGCCGACACCGGGCAAAGTACAAATGCCGACACCGGCAAAAACTACCAACACCGACACCCCATCCCTGCATATAGCTCCTCGCCTAAACCCAACGGATGACACTCTCTAGGCCCGGTGTAATGTTATGGAGGCCTCTGACAGAACATGTTGTATACCTAAATATAGTGTCATAGGTGTACGTACATTGATTGGGGGGGGGTGTACGGCTTAATATAGTGCGAAATAGTAAACCAGCATTTTAAGCCAGTTCCATTCTGGACACAGGACGTGTTAGCGCATTTTCGTGTCATGTATCAGTACGTATGTTAGCTTTCAGTAAATATTTGTACATTTTGGAAATATTTATAAATTCAATTGTGTAATCCTTTAAATGGGTACCTGACTTTAGTTGGAGAGGTAAAGGCGGCTGGATGTTGTGTTAACTACACATTCCCTTTATATGCCGTGGTTACAGAAACAGACAGGGTTGTTAACAATACTCTGAAATTGTATCGTCAATACCGATACTAATACTTCATGAAAATAGTATCGCCAATACCAATACAAATACTCAAGTAAAAATGTATTGCCAAAATCAATACCGATACTTTTGAGAACAACTAAGTATTTTTATTTAAAATATAATGCGTGTAAGTTTTTCAAAAAAAAGTGAAAACAAATACAATGTCAAAGCACAAATTTAATGCTAATCACATTAGTACTTGACTGATGGCCAAGTGGTGTAGATACTCGACTGTCGACTTCAGAGTCATGGGTTCGATCCTCGGTGAGAACAATGGGAATTTTTCCACAATTTCACCCAATTTTAAATAGGTACCCGACTTTAACATATTTGGGAAGTAAAGGCGGCTGGGCGTTGTGCTAACTACACTATCCCTTTATATGCCGAGGTTATAGAAACAGATGAATCCCCGATGGCCCGTCAGGGCTAAAGGAACTTTTCTTTACTATTTCACCATTTGGCAGCACGTAAGAAGACCATCATTTCAAAACAATCCTTGCTTAGCCTAGAACGTAAGGGCATAAAAAGACGCGCACCTAATGAAAACAGGCGCTCAACACAGCACTAGCCGATCAACACAGCACTAGCCGATCAACTCATCAGTATAGTTTCTTAATGCTTGGACAGTGCAGCTAATGACAGCATTTCTGATGAGCTATCTTATATCTGTCTACTTCAGCAGAACTTTACTATTAAGCCGGTTCTGCCGCCGTGCAGTAAAACTGCACAGCTGACTGTAGTGAAGCTGCATCACCCTGTCGAGTACCCCAAGTGGAGTGGAAACTGCACTCTGTGCACTGCAAGAACGCTTTAAGTTTTGTTCAACTTCAGCCTTTTGATCCAAGTTGTCTTGGTGTTAATAGTGGTAGGGTTGATGGTTATCATTACAAGCAGTGATTGAATTTATGAAGATTACTTTTAAAACAATCTATTAAAATCGCCATTGTTATTCTACAATTAGCTAATAGTGGCAACAGAAAAGTATTGGTATCGAGTATCGAAAATTTTTCGTTTAAAATGTATCGGCGATACACAAATCAATACTTGATACAAAAAGGATCGGCAATACAGCAACCAATACTGAAAAAGTATCGGCGATACTGTATTGGCCGATACCGATACTTCGATACTAACAACCCTGGAAACAGATGAATTGTACACGTTATCTGCCCCATTGGCGATATAGGGCTCAGGGAGCATTATTTCTTTTTGACAGATGTGATGATATATATATATATATATATATATATATATATATATATGTGGTCTATATGTTGTCTATGTAAATATGGTATATGTGTGGTCTATATGTGGTATATATATGGTATATGTGTGGTCTATATGTGGTATACATATATATATATATGTGGTCTATATGTGGTATATAAATATGGTATATGTGTGGTCTATATGTGGTATATATATATATATATAGTGACATAGTTATCAGGTTATTAACTACGTGTACATCGTCACGTGATAAAAAAACAATGTCAAATGTCAGCGGAAATTTTCCTCGTCCCAGACTACAATCAAGTGTAAGACAAATTTGGTAAAAACAAAACAATGTGAAGCAAACATTTTTTTTTATTTTTCTTCAACTCAACAAAATGTACTTTTTACTTATTTTGGAGCGAAATCGTAAAACTAAAACAACGTACAAGACATTTCCAATCAGTTACCAGTGACCTAAACAGACTGCCGTCGGTTGTCCTGTTGTGTCTAATAGTGTGGAAATAGTCAACACATACATTACTTCTGTCAGGATCTTAGTAACAATGTTACGGACGATGTTAGACAATGACCTGACCAGACCCAACAACAATCCTATCCTGACATAACAAGTTACACAAGATAGGGAACGTAGGAGTATGTGTGTGTACAGGCCTGTGGTTGGGTAGGGTGGTGTGCGGGGGGGGGGCGGGGCGGCTACTAGTCTCATATAAACTACTACCCCCCTCATCCTAAACAACAAAGTGTGTAACAAGGGATTTCGTAAATAAGTATTCATATTGCAGCAATAATTCAGAATAAATTGTAACATGATAACTGGAACATGTTCAAACATTGTATATAATATCAGCGTCATTGCAGTGACGTCATCACGTTGGCCGGGCAAGAGGGACACGAGCTTTTAACAAGGCGATTATTATTTTGGTTATTACGGTAATTATCATTTAACTGAGTGGTTTTCCCTGTTAAATGCAAATATTGTATCACACACATCATCTTCCAACACTAAATAGGACTTATTTGAATAAAAAATATTCAGCATACTAGTGGAAAATCCTGCTGAAGCTGGCTGAACGAAATCCGACAGAAGGGATAAAAAAGAAATATACGAAATACTGTAACAGAAAATAACATTTGGCTTTTATTGCCATGATCACAATACGATATGAAAAGAAATGACAAAGATATGTACGAAATACTGCAATAGAAAAGAACACATCATAGATACATTTTAGTGTACGGACCATTAGCCTGAGGGAGACGAGACACACGGTTACAAACGCATACGAACGGCGATTGTGTACGGACCATTAGCCTAATAATATCACAGATTTACTGGTGTAGTTTTAGTGAGCGGGCCAATAGCCTGAGGGAGACACACGCATACGAACGGCGATTATGTGTTAGATTACAATGATGGAATATATTTAGCTTTGGAATGAATGAATATTTCTACCTAGGGCTGTCGGGGAGCGGATGGTCGTGTGGTAAAGCGCTCCACTGTCGACCTTATAGTCCCTGGTTCGATCTCCGGTCAGAACTACCGGATATTTCAGGCCATAGTTAAAGTCTCAGTTATATATCTTCCGTAGTGCCTCCGTGGTCATTGCACTATCGTCTGTGGTGGGGATGAAAGAAGGGCACCACAAGTGGTTTATAGAATCGAAGAGATTTCATCCCATCCTTACACACACACATATAGAGCCGTCAAGAGAAATTATCTGCCGCCCAGTATTTTAGTCGCCTAGTCGATCTGCCGCCCAGTATTTTAGTCGCCTAGTCTATCTGCCGCCCAGTATTTTAGTCGCCTAGTCTATCTGCCGCCCAGTATTTTAGTCGCCTAGTCAATCTGCCGCCCAGTATTTTAGCCGCGCCTCTTGATTTAACTTTCTATTTTCTCCTTGTATCCTAACTTCTATGGAAAGATTCTGTCGCACTGAATGTGAGTGTCGCCGCCCCCCCCCTACACTTTTCTACTTAAATGTTTATGTGTATATTATTGTTAATAGTACCGAAAGTAGACAATATTGATACATACAAATAAGTGTATAGGCCTATATTTTAAAATGCATTCATAGTGTAATTTAAATGCCTAAGAATTCACTTAAAACCTATGCCACGCTCAGTGACTGTGTTCTTGTGACTGTAAGTCTAATAATATTATGTGTCATGGCTACATACATGAAATATATCAGTAATTTATAAGCGCTGTCTTTGTTTTAAAACAACATATTTTATTAGTTGTTTTTTATTTGTTAGTCAATTGTATATATCTTATTGAAAAGGACGTCTTGTTATTTTTGTTTTGAGAATGAGAATGCTCAATAGATTAGAACATCTTTTTTTAAAAAAAATCAAGGATTTCTATTTACTTTTAAAAAAAAAACAATCGAAAATCCTGTTTTCAAATGTCATTATCTATATAACAAATATGTGTCAATTTTTGTGATTTCACTGTTTTACTTAAATAGTAACATATTTTTTTCCTCAAACATGGCATTTCGTCAAGGAAGACTAAAAACATTCAAATGACACTTTTTTTTAATTAGTTAGGCCTAAACATTTATCTCTTACTGTCATTATAATGATATCAGTTTGAAACACATTAAATGTGTTATCGAAATAGTTATTAGCAGGCTTGCGGAGCTGGAGCCGGGGAGCCGGGAGCCGCTACTTTTTGCTGGAGCCGGAGCCGAACAAATCTGGCGGCTCCACGGCTCCCAAATGCTTTTTTTTACAGCAGAACTTTTTTTTTAGCTTTAAAATTCCAAATTTGTTTGATTGTTTGCCTCCTACAATTTGAAATGTTATTTTTACGAACGCCACAACAGTAACAGCGTGAAAATGATAGCGTGCACGCACATCACCATAAGAAATCTTTAATGGGGAATAGTTTTGTGTTCGTTTTAAATCTTGTTTACCCTCCGAATTTTTTTTAATGGCATGTTATTTTTTTATATATAAAGTTAAAACAGTTTTATTTCATAGAATAATTGTATCAATCATTTAAAAATAAATTTTTACCAAGACGACAAATAGAACACGTCATTTCGTATTATTATTTGACCGCGAATCAGGCCCGTAGCGTGTGTGGGGGCCAGGGGGGCTTAGCCCCCTTGCGTTTTGTCTGGCCCCTTCTGCTTTTTTGCTCTACTTAGTAAAATGTATTACCTGCCCCCCCCCCCGCTATTGCATGGCCCCTGTTGTAGAATGCCTGGCCCCTGCTGTAGAATTTTCACGCTACGGGGCTGTCGCGAATTTGTAATAGACTAAAAACACAATGGTCGCTTTCTGTATTTAACAATTTTATTATAAACAGAATATCTGAAATAGAGTAGATAAATTCATAAGGCTGTGGCTATACGGACCCGGGTCCCAATAAAAATCTGATTGTTATTCGGACCCGTGGCAAATATGCACTAAGCTTAGCTATATTTAAACTTTATTTGACGGAACCCGAAAAAATAATAATACAGAATCCGCTTAGTGGAACCCTAGACACTGAGTAACGATTAAATCATACAATTCTAACAAATATAAAAAAAACAATAATTAAGTTTATGTAAAGCTTAGCTAAGTGCATATTTGCCACGGGTCCGAATAACAATCAGACTTTATTGGGACGAGGTCCGAATAAAAATCGGAGTTTATTGGTACCCGGGTCCGAATAGTTACTTCGAATTTATAAATCATAAATATAAATACTGAAGTCTTTAAAATATTTTAAATAATGTATCATTTTACTATTTGCTAATTTGATCATTGGAATAACTTTTCATTACTTATGAAAATGGCGACTAATGAAACCTCGGTCGAAAATAATGATATGATTCTGGATGCACTGAAATGGTTTGTTTTTAGTAAAACCGACATGCGTATATTTTTCAAGTTCCTGACTATGGGGCAGCCCCGTAGCGTGAAAATTCCACAGCAGGGGCCAAGCATTCTACAGCAGGGGCCATGCAATAGCGGGGGGGGGGGTGTTGCGGACCCCTATGAGGGTGCCCTTGGCTTGTATCTAGAAGTATGAGGGCTGACTCAGTGATGACCCGTATTTTATTTGTGTTTCTGCCACACGCTCTCTCACCAGCAATTAAACGTACAATAAGTGACGATGATCAATTCAACAAGTCGTGTGTACAACAACCAGATATATTTTATTTATACAAAGGCACCAGTCCGTAACAGGGATCTGGTGACTTATATCATAAGCAAAGATAATCCAAACTGCAGCAAAATAATCCAATATAAAATGAATAAGGAAAAATGACGCTATCACGATTTAACTCTCTCTCTCTCTTTCTATTTCTCTCTCACTCCCAATCAGAGACACATCAATCGACTCTCTCTCAGAGATCACTCAGTCGAATCTCGACCCGGTCACCACTAGGACTCTTGGTCAAATCTCGACTGGACACGACTCCGACACTCGGTCGAACCTCGACTGGACACGACTCCGAAACTCGGTTGAATGTCGACTGGACACGACTCCGACACTCGGTCGAATGTCTATCAAACTATCTTACATTACTCACATACCCTTTCACACGTGACCTCCTGACCAATCATATAACATCTTTTGCTGTCAAATCAGGGGGTGGAGCCTAGATGAGGGGGAAAGTGGAGGTGGAGGTACGTCATACCGACAAAGACAGAAGTAACTGGACATCTATCCTTTGTCGGCATTTGAACAGGAGCCGAGTGGTCAGAGAGAATCCCCCGTGGAATGTAACGTATTTCTGCCAACCGTGGCACTGTTCGTCGACGGAGGTTCCGCTGGCCACCTGTGATATGACGCATTTACGGGGGTGGGGTAAAAAGGGTGGTGGGAACGTATACTACTATGCATTGTATAATAAACGTATGAATGTTATTTAGGGGGGTGGCTGGGTGAGTCAAGGGTCTGAACAAAGGGAATGGTTTCGACAGATTAGTCACAACCCGTGACAGGGGGGGGGGGGCAGGTAATACATTCTACTAAGTAGAACAAATAAGCAGAGGGGGCCAGACAAAACGCAAGGGGGGCTAAGCCCCCTGGCCCCCACACACGCTACAAAAATTTTTGTCTCGTGTGATACTCTCTTAATAGGGAGCCGGAGCCGTGCCGGAGCCGGAGCCGTCAAATTTGTGGGAGCCGTAGCCGGAAAAAAAATTGGCGGCTCCGCAAGCCTGGTTATTAGTTACTCCTCGCTACCCCTCTGTCATTTCTATAAATAGATTTGAAATCCGTTCAACAAACATGTTAAAAACATAATAATGTATAATATTTTCAAATATTTTAAAATAATAATTGTGTCTATGTTATAACCAATGCTCTATTCTATGAACCAGTTATTATTCTCTACCTTGAAATATTGTATCTGATAAATTCACTTAAGGTGTAGCAAGTATACAGCAATATGTCTCTCTCACACTCTCTACTACGAAATTCCATGTTGTATATACACCTTATGGAGCTGCTAAAATATTTTAATTCTGTTTTAAAAGTTTGTTGTTGTTCAATGATGACATTTTTGTAGTTGTTCAATGATGACATTTTGTCGTTGTTCAATGATGACATTTTGTCGTTGTTCAATGATGACATTTTGTAGTCGTTAGATGATGACATTTTGAAGTTGTTCAATGATGACATTTTGTAGTCGTTAGATGATGACATTTTGAAGTTGTTCAATGATGCTATTTTGTAGTTGTTCATTGATGACATTTTGTAGTCGTTCAATGATGACTTTTTGTAGTTGTTCAATTATGATATTTTGTAGTCGTTCAATGATGACATGTTGTAGTTGTTCAATGATGACATTTTGTAGTTGTTCAATGATGACATTTTGTAGTTGTTCAATGATGACATTTTTGTAGTTGTTCAATGATGACATTTTGTCGTTGTTCAATGATGACATTTTGTTGTTGTTCAATGATGACATTTTGTAGTCGTTAGATGATGACATTTTGAAGTTGTTCAATGATGCTATTTTGTAGTTGTTCAATGATGACATTTTGTAGTCGTTCAATGATGACTTTTTGTAGTTGTTCAATGATGATATTTTGTAGTCGTTCAATGATGACTTTTTGTAGTTGTTCAATGATGATATTTTGTAGTTGTTCAACGATGATATTTTGTAGTTGTTCAATGATGACATGTTGTAGTTATTCAATGATGACATTTTATAGTTGTTCAATGATGGCATTTTGTAGTTGTTCAATGATGCTATTTTGTAGTTGTTCAATGATGATATTTTTTAGTTGTTCAATGATGACATTTTGTAGTTGTTCAATGATGATATTTTGTAGTTGTTCAATGATGATATTTTGTAGTTGTTCAATGATGACATGTTGTAGTTGTTCAATGATGACATTTTATAGTTGTTCAATGGTGACATTTTATAGTTGTTCAATGATGACATTTTGTAGTTGTTCAATGATGATATTTTGTAGTTGTTCAATGATGACATGTTGTAGTTGTTCAATGGTGACATTTTATAGTTGTTCAATGATGACATTTTGTAGTTGTTCAATGATGATATTTTGTAGTTGTTCAATGATGACATGTTGTAGTTGTTCAATGATGACATTTTATAGTTGTTCAATGATGACATTTTATAGTTGTTCAATGGTGACATTTTATAGTTGTTCAATGATGACATTTTGTAGTTGTTCAATGATGATATTTTGTAGTTGTTCAATGATGACATGTTGTAGTTGTTCAATGATGACATTTTATAGTTGTTCAATGATGACATTTTGCTTCACGAATTAAAGAGTAAACTTTAAGAATATAAATGAACAGTTTTAATTATGTCAAGTAGTATTAAAAGAACTACAAATGAAAACTTAATTTGCCGAAAATTGTAATGTATACCCCTTTTTCATCCCACCCTTACCCATTTTTCTGTGACGTAATAAAGGGACAACCCATTGTGATACAGGAATAAATGGACAGCCCATTGTGATACAGGAATAAATGGACAGCCCATTGTGATACAGGAATAAATGGACAGCCCATTGTGATACAGGAATAAATCTAAATTTTTCTCAGAATGCCATCGCCATGCTCCTTTGCATCAATTCTCCGAATAAACCGAATTTAATTATTTCATTTAAGTCGTTCGATTTCCAAATCATTTTAGTTTCAAATCATTTTCTTTGCCTACATATATCATAAAAATGGATTCGTCTAAAAATGGTGCTAACATTTATTTCATTTTTTTTAGAGAATTATTTTATAGTGGCCTAATTTTACTCAACTTTAGGGCTTAAAGATAAAACAAATTAAATGAAACTTCAATGAAGACAACAATACATTGTCACTAAATTGTCAGTATAGTTTTAATACATAATACCAAGTGGTTCTTAAATTAAGCGAACAATGGGGAAATGTGGTGATCTGTATGGTGATCTGTTGTGTGATCTGTGTGGTGATCTGTCTGGTGATCTGTGTTTTGGTCTATGTGGTGATCTGTGTGATGATCTGTTTGGTGGTCTGTTTGGTGATCTGTTTGGTGGTCTGTTTGGTGATCTGTTTGGTGGTCTGTTTGGTGATTTGTTTGGTGGTCTGTGTGATGATCTGTGTGATGATCTGTTTGGTGGTCTGTTTGGTGATCTGTGTGGTGATCTGTGTGGTGATCTGTTTGGTGATCTGTGTGGTGATCTGTGTGGTGATCTGTTTGGTGATCTGTGTGGTGATCTGTGTGGTGATCTGTGTGGTGATCTGTTTGGTGGTCTGTGTGGTGATCTGTGTGGTGATCTGTTTGGTGATCTGTGTGGTGATCTGTGTGGTGATCTGTTTGGTGGTCTGTGTGGTGATCTGTGTGGTGATCTGTGTTTGGTCTATGTGGTGACTTTTTCGTGATCTGTGTGGTGATCTTTGCTGTGATCTGTGTGGTGATATGTGTGGTGGTCTGTGTGGTGATATGTTTGTGTTGTGACATATGTGGTGATCTGTTTGTGTTGTGATGTGTGGTGGCCTGTTTGGTAGTCCATGTAGTGGCCTGTGTGATGATTTTTTGGGGTGATTTTCCAGCATAATTTGGGTTAATATGTTGAATATGTGATACTCCTTTTTAAAAGTTGTCTAACCCATGGTTTCCTGTCAAAATGTCTCCATCCCACGTTGGTTCGCAAATGAATTCTCTCTGGAAGTTGCCGAGTGAATTTTTTTAATTTGAACTTTTTTGCAGGCTTGCGGAGCCGCCATTTTTTACCGGCTCGGCTCCGGCTCCCAAAAATTTGACGGCTCCGGCTCGGCTCCGGCTCCCTGTTAAGGTGGTATCACAAAAACAAAATGTGTGCAATTGTGTCACGCAAATATGCCGCTGGTGAAAAGTTGTGCAAATTTTGCCGCGTTCAACCCCATCGTCAGGAACTTAAAAAATATACGGATTGTCGGTTTTACTAAAAACAAACCATTTCAGTCATCCTGAAACATATCATTATTTTCGACTGAAGTTTCACTAGTCGCCATTTTCAATAGTAATAAAAAGTTATTTCAATGATCCAATTAGCAAATAGTAAAATGATAAATTATTAAAATATTTTAAAGACTTCAGTATATATATTTAATATTTATACATTCGAATTTCGAAGTGACTATTCGGACCCGGATCCCAATAAACTCCGATTGTTATTCGGATCCGGGTCTCAATACACTCCTTTTGTTATTCGGATTCGGTCCCAATAAAGTCTGATTGTTATTCGGACCCATGGCAAATATGCACTTAGCTTAGCTATATATAAACTTTATTATTGTTTTTTGTTTATTTTATGATAGTTGTTTGAATTTTATGATTTAATCGTTACTCAGTGGCTAAGGTTCCGACTAAATGGACTCGGTATTATTATTGCGACAATCGCAATTATTTGTGTTCGGGTGCGTAATAGATATCTATGGGTTCGTCTAAGCCAGCATAGTCGGATTTAACAATTTCATTCAAATAAAAAACATAAAATAAAAAAATGTGTTCGCTAAAACAGTATCTTGACCGCCCAGAAACCCTTTAAATTAAGCCTTATAAATATATCTACTCTATTTCAGCTAATCTGTTTATAATACAATTGTAAAATACCGAAACAGACCATTTTGTTTTTAGTCGATTACAAATAGCAGTCAAATAATATACGAAATGACGCGTTCTATTTTTCGTCGTAGCAAAAATTTACTTTTAAATGCTTGATACAATTATTCTATGAAATAGAAATGTTTAACTTTATATTTAACAAAATAATATGCAATTTAAAAAATTTCGGCGGGTTAACAAGATTTAAAACAAATACAAAACGATCCCCATTAAAGATTTCTTGTGGTGATGTGCGTACACGCTATCATTTAAATGCTGTTACTGTTGGCGTTCGTAAAACATGACATTTCAAATTGTAGGAGGTAAACAATCAAACAAATTTGGAATTTTAAAGCTAAAAAAATTCTGCTGTAAAAAAAAAACATTTGGGAGCCGGTGCCGCCAGATTTTTTCGGCTCCGACTCCGGCTCCGGCAAAAATTAGCGGCTCCACTGCTCTGGCTCGGCTCCGTAAGCCTGCTTTTTGTAATTCACTCATTAACACTTGTAAGTGAACCAGTGGTTCGGGTCGTTGTTTCTTTTTTAAAATATGGCTCATTACTCTAACCAGCTTGGTAAACAGCCATTACTGTATATAATATATGGCTCATGACCCTAAACCTCTTGGTAAACAGCCATTACTGTATATAATACATGGCTCATGACCCTAAACCTCTTGGTAAACAGCCATTACTGTATATAATACATGGCTCATGACCCTAAACCTCTTGGTAAACAGCCATTACTGTATATAATACATGGCTCATGACCCTCAACCTCTTGGTAAACAGCCATAACTTATATAATATATGGCTCATGACCCTAAACCTCTTGGTAAACAGCCATCACTGTACATAATACATGGCTCATGACCCTAAACCTCTTGGTAAATTGCCATAACTGTATATAATATATGGCTCATGACCCTAAATCTCTTGGTAAACAGCCATAACTGTATATAATATATGGCTCGTGACCCTAAACCTCTTGGTAAACACCCATTTCTGTGAATATAATATCTTTCATGATAGTTAAAACATTTTAACTTCTTTCAACGTTGTTTTCTCAACTAAACTGTTTATTAAACAACTAATGGAAAAGCCTGCTGAAGCTGACTAAACGAAATCCGACAGAAGGGATAACAAAGAAATATACCAAATACTGCAGTAGTAAAGAACATGTGGCCTTTATTGCCATGAACAGAATTCGATATGAACAGTATACACCATTCTTCTCTCTGTGACCTGAATGTAATCAACTAGTACCACTGCCATTTGTAATACGTCCAATTTGCAAAGCGGAAAAAAATGTTTCTAATTGGTGCTTTAGAATGGCGTTAAAAATGTCTGAAACAATTTTTATCCACTCCGTAAATTGTAAGTATGTAATGAATTATAGTTTCACACCTTTCTTTATTGCTTTCCAAGTTGTTTTTTTTTTTTAATTTTGCTCTAAAGACATACAAAGTAAAAACCGGGCCAGTGAAGAGGTCAACATTGCAGGTTGTAAACAAAGGTCAAAGGTCGATTCTTCACGATGTCAACAAATGCCACTTGTTCACATAAGAAACATTTAACAAAAGGACCGCACCTGCTGTTTTGAACAATTATGTGAATATTTCCAAACTAAAACACACACAGAGACGAAGAAAGAAAACAACGTGTCATTTGTTAGCTGACCTCAGTTTGGGCTGAAATTTTGTAGCGAGATATCAGTAACACCTTTTATTTACAAAATCATTATATATACTGCCATGTGCACTACTTGCTTTTATCAAAACCGCCACCATGGGGTTCAAACATAAAAACAGCTTTACCATTTGTGGAAATTGTCAGAGACTCAAGAATAGCTGGCGTCAGCCGTGGTTGTGTGGAGTAGTGAACTGTACAGTATAAATAATGTTAAATATACCGCACACTTAAGACAGCCTTATTTATAAATATACCATAGACTTCAGACAGTCATATTTATAAATATACCGCAACCTAAGACAGTCATATTTATAAATATACCGCACACTTAAGACAGTCATATTTATAAATATACCGCACACTTAAGACAGCCTTATTTATAAATATACCGCACACTTAAGACAGTCATATTTATAAATATACCGCACACTTAAGACAGACTTATTTATAAATATACCGCACACTTCAGACAGTCATATTTATAAATATACCGCACACTTAAGACAGTCATATTTATAATATACCGCACACTTAAGACAGCTTTATTTATAAATATACCGCACACTTAAGACAGCCTTATTTATAAATATACCGCACACTTAAGACAGTGATATTTATAAATATACTGCACACTTCAGACAGCCGTTTTTATAAATATACCGCACACTTCAGACAGTCATATTTATAATATACCGCACACTTCAGACAGTCATATTTATAATATACCGCACACTTCAGACAGTCATATTTATAATAGACGGCACACTTCAGACAGTCATATTTATAATATACCGCACACTTCAGACAGTCATATTTATAATATACCGCACACTTCAGACAGTCATATTTATAATATACCGCACACTTCAGACAGTCATATTTATAATATACCGCACACTTCAGACAGTCATATTTATAATATACCGCACACTTCAGACAGCCTTATTTATAATATACCGCACACTTCAGACAGTCATATTTATAATATACCGCACACTTCAGACAGTCATATTTATAATATACCGCACACTTAAGACAGTCATATTTATAAATATACCGCACACTTAAGACAGCCTTATTTATAATTATACCGCACACTTAAGACAGTCATCTTTATAATATACCGCACACTTCAGACAGCTTTATTTATAAATATACCGCACACTTAAGACAGCCTTATTTATAAATATACCGCACACTTAAGACAGTGATATTTATAAATATACTGCACACTTCAGACAGCCGTTTTTATAAATATACCGCACACTTCAGACAGTCATATTTATAATATACCGCACACTTCAGACAGTCATATTTATAATATACCGCACACTTCAGACAGTCATATTTATAATATACCGCACACTTCAGACAGTCATATTTATAATATACCGCACACTTCAGACAGTCATATTTATAATATACCGCACACTTCAGACAGTCATATTTATAATATACCGCACACTTCAGACAGTCATATTTATAATATACCGCACACTTCAGACAGTCATATTTATAATATACCGCACACTTCAGACAGTCATATTTATAATATACCGCACACTTCAGGCAGTCATATTTATAATATACCGCACACTTCAGACAGTCATATTTATAATATACCGCACACTTCAGACAGTCATATTTATAATATACCGCACACTTCAGACAGTCATATTTATAATATACCGCACACTTCAGACAGTCATATTTATAATATACCGCACACTTCAGACAGTCATATTTATAATATACCGCACACTTCAGACAGTCATATTTATAATATACCGCACACTTAAGACAGTCATATTTATAATATACCGCACACTTCAGACAGTCATATTTATAATATACCGCACACTTAAGACAGTCATATTTATAAATATACCGCACACTTAAGACAGCCTTATTTATAATTATACCGCACACTTAAGACAGTCATATTTATAATATACCGCACACTTCAGACAGTCATATTTATAATATACCGCACACTTCAGACAGTCATATTTATAATATACCGCACACTTCAGACAGTCATATTTATAATATACCGCACACTTCAGACAGTCATATTTATAATATACCGCACACTTCAGACAGTCATATTTATAATATACCGCACACTTCAGACAGTCATATTTATAATATACCGCACACTTCAGACAGTCATATTTATAATATACCGCACACTTAAGACAGTCATATTTATAAATATACCGCACACTTAAGACAGCCTTATTTATAATTATACCGCACACTTAAGACAGTCATATTTATAATATACCGCACACTTCAGACAGCTTTATTTATAAATATACCGCACACTTTAGACAGCCTTATTTATAAATATACCGCACACTTAAGACAGTGATATTTATAAATATACTGCACACTTCAGACAGCCGTTTTTATAAATATACCGCACACTTCAGACAGTCATATTTATAATATACCGCACACTTCAGACAGTCATATTTATAATATACCGCACACTTCAGACAGTCATATTTATAATATACCGCACACTTCAGACAGTCATATTTATAATATACCGCACACTTCAGACAGTCATATTTATAATATACCGCACACTTCAGACAGTCATATTTATAATATACCGCACACTTCAGACAGTCATATTTATAATATACCGCACACTTCAGACAGTCATATTTATAATATACCGCACACTTCAGACAGTCATATTTATAATATACCGCACACTTCAGGCAGTCATATTTATAATATACCGCACACTTCAAACAGTCATATTTATAATATACCGCACACTTCAGACAGCCTTATTTATAATTATACCGCACACTTAAGACAGTCATCTTTATAATATACCGCACACTTCAGACAGCTTTATTTATAAATATACCGCACACTTAAGACAGCCTTATTTATAAATATACCGCACACTTAAGACAGTGATATTTATAAATATACTGCACACTTCAGACAGCCGTTTTTATAAATATACCGCACACTTCAGACAGTCATATTTATAATATACCGCACACTTCAGACAGTCATATTTATAATATACCGCACACTTCAGACAGTCATATTTATAATATACCGCACACTTCAGACAGTCATATTTATAATATACCGCACACTTCAGACAGTCATATTTATAATATACCGCACACTTCAGACAGTCATATTTATAATATACCGCACACTTCAGACAGTCATATTTATAATATACCGCACACTTCAGACAGTCATATTTATAATATACCGCACACTTCAGACAGTCATATTTATAATATACCGCACACTTCAGACAGTCATATTTATAATATACCGCACACTTCAGACAGTCATATTTATAATATACCGCACACTTCAGACAGCTTTATTTATAAATATACCGCACACTTAAGACAGCCTTATTTATAAATATACCGCACACTTAAGACAGTGATATTTATAAATATACTGCACACTTCAGACAGCCGTTTTTATAAATATACCGCACACTTCAGACAGTCATATTTATAATATACCGCACACTTCAGACAGTCATATTTATAATATACCGCACACTTCAGACAGTCATATTTATAATATACCGCACACTTCAGACAGTCATATTTATAATATACCGCACACTTCAGACAGTCATATTTATAATATACCGCACACTTCAGACAGTCATATTTATAATATACCGCACACTTCAGACAGTCATATTTATAATATACCGCACACTTCAGACAGTCATATTTATAATATACCGCACACTTCAGACAGTCATATTTATAATAGACGTCACACTTCAGACAGTCATATTTATAATATACCGCACACTTCAGACAGTCATATTTATAATATACCGCACACTTCAGACAGCTTTATTTATAAATATACCGCACACTTAAGACAGCCTTATTTATAAATATACCGCACACTTAAGACAGTGATATTTATAAATATACTGCACACTTCAGACAGCCGTTTTTATAAATATACCGCACACTTCAGACAGTCATATTTATAAATATACCGCACACTTAAGACAGTCATATTTATAATATACCGCACACTTAAGATAGTCATGATTGACCAGTTATTTTCACATTATATTGAATTGTTTAATATTTCAATGCTGCCTTTCATCAAGTACATGTCAACATCTCAGTGTTAAGTCGTTTTTTTTCTTTAGCCATTATGAATATATATTTGAAGATACATGCATCTAATAAATGTCTTTGAAGATACATGTATCTACTAAATGCCTTGGAAGATACACTAATCTACTAAATGTATTTGAGGATACATATTTATGATGACATATTTATGAATGACATCTTTCAAATGTTTTACGAGAACTATGTAACCGAACAGAAATTAATTTTAGTTTCAACAGACAAGTCTCTTTAGTGTTTAGTACGAAAAAGTGTACATTCATTGGTTTTCCTGCTCCCTTAGCTCTTTTTTCATTGGACGGTTGATTTGTGTGTGAGTCTGCGTGTGTGCGTGCGTGTGCGTGTGTGGGTGTGTGTGTGTCAAAAAGGTCCTTAGTCTGTATATTTTGTCTAGTTTATCTATTTCTTTGGAATAAAATCTTGATACAGGTGTACTGGTAGGTCAGTAAAACATTGATACAGGTGTACTGGTAGGTCAATAAAACATTGATACAGGTGTACTGGTAGGTCAATAAAACATTGATACAGGTGTACTGGTAGGTCTGGGTAATAATATCATCAATCGCGGGTCTTCGGGAAACATTCAAACGACGTAAGGTTGTTCGGTCATGTGTCAAGGCATGATAGCCTGCCAAAAACGTTCTTCAATGTACTGTAGCAGGAGACCGTCACAGAGGGCGCCATCGGAAATGTTGGGTTGACAATATAAAAGAATGGACAGGGCTATCAATGAATGAAAGGGGACGTAAGGTCGTGTGGTAAAGCATTCAACTGTCGACCTGAGGGTACCTGGTTCGATCTCCGGTGAGTATCTAGGAAATTTTTCAGGGCATGACTTAATTTCCCGCTATGTCTCCCGTGGTGCCTCCATGGCCATTGCACCATCGGCTATGGCGGGGATGAAAGAATGGCACCATAAAAACTGTCCCATTAGTGGTATAAAGGATCTAAGAGATTTCATCTCATCCTTGCAGGAACTTCACACACCAATGAATGAACTAAAGACAGTTGCACAGGATAGACAACTGTGGAAAAATATGTCTGTTGATGTTTCCATCCGTTACCCCAACGATCACATCGGTTAAGGGTATGATGACGATGATGATTGGTAGGTCAATAAAACATTGATACAGGTGTAATAGTAGGTCAATAGAACATTTATAAGGTTATTAGTAGGTCAATAGAACATTTATACAGGTGTATTAGTAGGTCAATAGAAAATTTATAAGCTGTATTAGTAGGTCAATAAAACATTTATACAGGTGTATTAGTAAGTCAATAAAATATCAAACGACATTAGAAGCTAACTGCCTGTGATATCCACTGTGTCCGTATTGAATGCATAAATAATGACCTTGACCGAGATTTTTCAAAATATTATTTTCATACCTGGTTTTTTTTTGTACAAACTCTGTTTAACAATGTAATCAGAAATAAATAATGTGTCAACCCCACACTACACCCCCCATGAAAACAAAAATGATACTAATCAAAGTAAACTTGATTTGCGATACTAGGTGACCTAAATATAAAGTGACACAAATGATACCCCTGGTGTAACCAGACTACTAGTAGAAGGGTGGGGGTGGCGAAACAGACGGGTAGATGGTATGAACTGTTTGTGTGCACTTTACTGTGACTGCTAGACACGTTGTTGTGTTACTGTTCTGTCGATGATACAGTTGCACCAGCGGAAGAGGCTTCACTCAGGGGGTCAGTGTGTGTGGGGGGGGAGGGATTATGTACTTAAGAGTACAATATAACAGAGATGAATGACATTTTATTTGTAAACACAAGGCTAGATAACTTCGTGTATCTTTTCCGACAAGAATCACGCTTACTGATAATAGGTATCGCATTTGTATCTCACTTGGAGATTTATCAGAGATCAGTGATAACAGTTTCACTAGTGACAACTTGTCTTTCATTCTATAAACATAATCATCAGCATAAATATTTTAATTCTTGTAACATCATCATCAGCATAAACATTTTAATTCTTGTAACATCATCATCAGCATACACATGTTACGTCTGGTAACATCATCATCAGCAGACACATTTTACTTCTTTTTATTTTACTAAGCGGAAAATAAATTTAAAAAAAGGCTGTAACATCAGAATGACATTATTTTTTTTACTGCCAGATATAATATTCATTCATCAGGGCCGGCCTTACGATAGTTGTACCGATTGTGGCCGCAATGGAACCTCCCAGAAAGGGCGACCATCGCTCTTGTAAACAATATTCAGCAAGTCAGGAAACTGGTGATAAAGCCTTTCTTACGGATAGGGCCCAAACTGCTCATTTTAGTCTAGAATTTTATTCAGCAAGTAACAAAGAACGGTAAATCAGGGATCATGTCAGGGGACCATGGCTTGGATGATTTAAATTTAGGAAAGTCAAACAGGCCCCAGTTTTCAAAGATTAACAATGACCCAATATATGCATGACACGGCATTATAGCAATCAGTACCTTTGCCTACGGTCACCAAATGCATCTTTGTCTATGGCCCAAAATGTATCTTTGCTTAATACCCACAGCCCCAGCCATTACCCCCCTCCCCTTCCAATGTGTTTTTGCCGAGGGCCCCCACAATAAGTCAATTCTGAGAAGGGATGGAACTAAATTACTCCAAACTGAGCATCGCACTTTCTAATACCGACAACATAAAATTGTAGTTAAACAATCAAGTTTAACTAAACAATTAAGTTTAACTAAACAATCAAGTTTAACTAGACAATCCAGAAGTATTAATTTCAGATTTCAAGTATATCTCAATCACTCTGAATTATTTTATCCCATCAACAACAAAGCACAGCGCTGTTGATGTTTTGATGTATGTCTTTCCTCGCCACGGAATGATGCATCTATCCAGTAAAGAAAAATACGTTGTTTATATCTGCGTCATGAATGAAGGCAATCTGTCCGGCTAACCTAGAAAAACTCTTGTACTCGAGAGAGTTTCGTCGGCTGCTAGCAGCTACGACGTCATCATAAAATTCTTGTAGAGTTACCTGTCCATGAGTAAACACCGACTTGATACAGCCTCGTTCTGGTATTTTTAAATTTTTTCATTAAGGAACATTCGTTGCTGTGCTAAATATAGGATCAAATTATATCAATAGTAAACAAAACAAATTCCATAACCTCTTCTTACAAACTTCTGGTCTAAATCTTAAAGCTACGATGAAAAACAGGGTGGGGGTTGAAGAATGCGCTATAAATAACTCCGAAGAGAATGTTAATTAACAATGTCATAAGGATTTAAATTCATGAGTATTCATGAGGAATTAAATTCCTGAGTTATCACACGAGGGTGTTTTACACCTGAAATATCTTGTAGAGTGATGCGGTAACTTTAAATAGCTCAGACTAGAACTGAGGTATGGCTACTCATGTTCTAAATATAGAAATTTTAGTTTAATTTTGGAATGAACGTGGAAAGTTGTGGAATAAAGTCGGAACCAGAGCAGGGTAACTGTCAGTGTTCTTTATTAGTTAAATGATATAATTAGTGTCTTAAATTGTATACTGGTGTAATTAGTGTCTTAAATTGTATACTGATATAATTAGTGTCTTAAATTGTATACTGATATAATTAGTGTCTTAAATTGTATAATTTAAAGTTAAACAGTGGAATGTGTGTAAAGACATGGGGGCAAATGGCCCAACTGAGTAACATAAACAGATAAGTCTTTCTGATAACCAGAATTTAGTCAAAAGGATGGGCCTAGAAAACGCTGAAAATATTTGGCCTCAATATGATATAACTTGAAAGAAATGTGATTAAATTACTCATTATTTTTTTTTTTTATGTTTGGGTCGGAATATTATTCACCATTACCAAATGGTTAAAATATTAGATAGTGTGTGTGTGTTTTATGAATATATTAGAATGGTGTTAGGTTGTTTGTTAATAAATGAATAATGCATCTGTTGTTTTGTTTTAATTGTGAGGTTTACTTACGAAAAGCTTTATTTCATTTTAACTGCAGTATCATGGTTTTATTAATCTCTTATTATTTTATTAAATAATTATTTGAATAAAAGTGTAATGTTGTTTCATTGATAAGTATTAATATTTGTGCTGCGGGTTTATTATTACTTAATTGTACTTTTAGTATTTACTGTGTCGTTACATTTTTAGTCTAGATCAGTGTTTCCCAAACTCTCGACATCTGTGTACCCCCTTTTTTATGTTTGTAATGTACCCCTATTTAAAAAAAAAAAAAACAACCTGCACATATTATTTGTAAGGTCATTGTTTCCCCTTATTGCATTGTTTCCCCTTATTTCATTGTTTACCCTTATTTCATTGTTTTCGCTTTAGCTGTGTGACGTGTGTGTTTACCGAATGTTCTCAACCTGTTGCAGCGCGTATTCCCTGGGGTACGTACCAATGGGAGACACTGGTCTAGAGAATGTCTTGTAACTGAGCTCAGTGAGGAGATAATCTTTGAAAGTTGTGACTGTTGTACAAGGAACAGCGTTAACGTCAGATATTTTGTTATGTCCCCTGATTTGTACAGGAAATACAAGTGCCATGTTTGTTGCACGTTGGCTCGAGTCGCCATTGTACAACTTGATTTTTTAAATAACATTAAATGCAACTTGGAACTTGAATCATGTCAACAAATATATACCACCTCCTCCTCCCTTCTCATACAAAAAAGGTCATTCAAGGACTTTCAAATTACTGCAACTACAGGCTCAACCCTGAAAGATGAAGAAAATATGTACCGATTTTAAGTTCAACTATCTTTTGGGAAATATCATTGTATAAAAATAAAACACCATTGTCTTATCAATATCACAGTTGGTCTAAATGACTTTATTTTTAACTCATATCTGAACTACATGTACTTATCTTATTACTGTCTGGGTTTTTGTTGTATTGTTTGTATGGAGAATGTTGTGCGATGAAGTCATGGGAGGTAACTGTGGAACAAAATGCGAGAAAATATTTCCTTTTTCAGCTGCGTAGTTTGGAGAGTATACTCTGCTTATAGCCTTGACATTTCTATTTATTTATTTTAAATGTACTAATCTATAAATAGAATCATAAGCGTCAAACACTTGGACAAGTACACTCAAAAGATCTTAAAACGTGTGGGTAGAGATCACCACTTCATTCATACTTGATGCAATTTGTCCGTGGGATGCCCGTTATGATTGTATTGTATTTATGTACGCTGCTTGTGACAACAAACAATCTAAGTCTCAACCACATTTCCGAGTATTTTAAAAATAATCCTCACTTCAATATTTGAAAGGCTTATAAAAGTTTTAGAGCAGAAGATTGTTGGCCAGCTCTGATTTGATAAATTACAACTTGTGGGGGAGGTTTGCTGCATCACTGCGTGGTAGGTTTGATCCATCCCTGGGTTGTAGGTTTGGTCCAGCCCTGGGTGGTAGGTTTTAGTCCATCCCTGGGATTTAGATTTGGTCCATCCCTGGGTGGTAGATTTTGGTCAATCTCTGGGTGGGAGGTTTGGTCCATCAAAGGGATGTAGGTCTTGTCCATCCTTGAGTGGTAGATTTTGGTCAATCTCTGGGTGGGATGTTTGGTCCATCCGTGTGAGGTAGGTTTTGTCCATCCCTGGGTGGTAGGTTTGGTGAAATATCTGGGTAGGAGGTTTTGGACCATCCCTGGGTGGTAGATTTTGGTCAATCTCTGGGTGGGAGGTTCGGTCCATCCCTGGGTTGTAGGTTTGGTCCATCCTTGGGAGGTAGGTTTTGTCCATCCCTGAGTGGTAGATTTTGGTCAATCTCTGGATGGGAGGTTTGGTCCATCCCTGGGAGGTAGGTTTTGTCCATCCCTGAGTGGTAGATTTTGGTCAATCTCTGTGGGGGAGGTTTGGTCAATCCCTGGGAGGTAGGTTTTGTCCATTCCTGGGTGGTAGGTTTAATGAAATATCTGGGTGGGAGGTTTTGGACCAATCCTGGGTGGTAAATTTTGTTTAATCTCTGGGTGGGAGGTTTGGTCCATCCCTGGGTGGTAGGTTTGGTCCATCACTGGGATGTAGGTTTTGTCCATCCCTGAGTGGTAGATTTTGGTCAATCTCTTGGTGGTATGTTTTGGTCCATCCCTGAGAGGTAGATTTGGTCCATCCCTGGGTGGTAGATTTTGGTCAGTCTCTGGGTGGGAGGTTTGGTCAATCTCCGGGATGGTAGGCTTGGTCCATCCCTGGATGGTACGTTTTGTCAATCTCTGGGTGGTAGGTTTGGTCATCTCCGGGTTGGTAGTTTTGGTCCATCCCTGGATGGTAGGTTTGGTGAAATATCTGGGTGGGAGGTTTTGGACCATCCCTGGGTGGTAGATTTCGGTCAATCTCTGTGTGGTAGGTTTTGTCCATCCCTGAGTGGTAGATTTTGGTCAATCTCTGGGTGGGAGGTTTGGTCCATCCCTGGGAGGTAGGTTTTGTCCATCCCTGAGTGGTAGATTTTGGTCAATCTCTGTGGGGGAGGTTTGGTCAATCCCTGGGAGGTAGGTTTTGTCCATCCCTGGGTGGTAGGTTTGGTGAAATATCTGGGTGGGAAGTTTTGGACCATCCCTGGGTGGTAGATTTTGGTCAATCTCTGGGTGGTAGGTTTGGTCCATCACTGGGATGTAGGTTTTGTCCATTCCTGAGTGGTAGATTTTGATCAATTTCTTGGTGGTATGTTTTGGTCCATCCCTGAGAGGTAGATTTGATCCATCCCTGGGTGGGAGATTTTGGTCAATCTCTCGGTGGTAGGTTTGGTGAAATATCTTGGTGGGTGGTTTTGGACCATCCCTGGGTGGTAGATTTTGGTCAATCTCTGGGTGGGAGGTTTGGTCCATCCCTGGGTGGTAGGTTTGGTCCATCCCTGGGAGGTAGGTTTTGTCCATCCCTGAGTGGTAGATTTTGGTCAATCTCTGTGGGGGAGGTTTGGTCAATCCCTGGGAGGTATGTTTTGTCCATCCCTGGGTGGTAGGTTTCGTGAAATATCTGGGTGGGAGGTTTTGGACCATCTGTGGGTGGTAGGTTTGGTCCATCCCGTGAACTGATTTACAGACCTACCAGACATAGACTGACTGACAGACCTACCAGATATAGACCTACTGACAGACCTACCAGACATAGACTGACTGACAGACCTACCAGACATAGACTGACTGACAGACCTACCGGTTATAGACTGACTGACAGACCTACCAGACATAGACTGACTGACAGACCTACCAGACATAGACTGACTGACAGACCTACCAGACATAGATTGACTGACAGGCCTACCAGATATAGACTGACTGACAGACCTAACAGATATTGACTGACTGACAGACCTACCAGATATAGACTGACTGACAGACCTACCAGACATAGACTGACTGACAGACCTACCAGACATAGACTGACTTACAGGCCTCAGTCAAGCAGCTAAAAATCATTTTTATAACTACAACAAAAAACATGAAAATGAAATTGAGGATTTTAGAATTCAACAGGCAAGAAATGAAGATGTCATATGTCAGCGAATCATGACATTTGAAAAGTTAGGAAACACGAGTGAATAGTTAACAAAACTAATTATCGTGTCCAACATTCTTGCATGACAGTTGAAGGAACATTCATGACACATAGGACGTGCAGTAATACCTCAGAGGAAGTCACATGACATAATGTGAAACAATTAAAAAATCTCTCTCTGCTATGGCATAGCTTAGCTCAATGATCCGAATCATGATTTACCAGATACCCTTGGTGTTAGAGCTTGACGGACTTTGGAATGATCCGAATCATGATTGGTTTGTTTCTATGTGTGTGAGGGAGAGTGACATTATCTTCAGCTCGTGATGAATGATTTGATCACGTGACGGCAAGTTGGCGGAGATAAAGAATTCTATAATTGAAATGAATCAACAAGTCAGCATGACTGCACGTTTTCTATTTATTTGTCAAATATTTATATTTTCTAATTACGTATCATACAAAACATTTCAGTTATAAATGAGACAGGAAGTTTCCCCTTGAAAAAAAAATTCAATCATGTTACAGCGCCGGAGGAAAAAAAAAAGTACTAAAAATAACTTTAAAAAAAAATTAAACAATAAACTGAACACAAGAAAACATTCAGCTCTTTGTACATCAATTTACTTGACTTGTCTGTTTTCATTTGTTTTGTTTTTTTGTATAGGTAAGTGACAAAAATGTCAAAGTTCTATTGTAACAATATGTTTGTCATTTCCCATTCAGCAGAAGACCAAACTAAAATACCGATATCAGTGGAGTGAGAGGAGGATTGGTACAACCATTGGTTATTTAACTGGCAGTATGTTGGTATTACTTGGTATGTAATAAAGAATGTCATGATCAACGCGGGTGGAGGGGATTATAAAACTCAATAGATACTTTCAGTGCAGGGAGTGGAGGCGGAGTAAGGTGGTCTTAACGTTTTCTTTATGTTGCCCTTAAGTCAACAATATGTCGTCTGCTATAAGTGCGGGCCCCATTGTCGTAGATCTTTCCCCAGTCAAATAATGAAGTGCCCACTTTGATCGCACAGTGCAGTTAAAATAGATATACATGGATTTTTTTCGTGTACCATGCCCACTAGTCCCACTCAAGTAGTTAAGATAATATTGACAACTGAAGTTTTCCCGCTTTTTATCTTCTCGACTGCTAACCGGAACACCACAGTCCATATATGGTAGACGGTTGCATCGAATTAAAATACTCCCCCCACCCTGCCATGTTGTTGGCTCATGTAATATCTCAACGGAAAACTTGCGAGAGAAAAATGAGGGCGTGATACCCTCCTCGCATTCTTGGTGACGTCACGGTGGTATTACCCCCTGACGTAAAATGTGTATAAAAGAGAGCGAGTCGAGCGGTAGGTAATCAGTGTCTACACAAACTGTACAACTGAACTGATGGTAATCGGGAAAACATAGATCACAGCAGACGGCATTTAACAGACTACTTGAACTACAATTGTTTCAAAAGAAAAGGACTTTAACATTTTCTAGTTATATTATTTCACAAATATCAGAAGGACTTATTATATCGCTACACATCATCAAAGTACGATCAAAATGTTCCGTTTTCTATTATTGGTAAGTACATGCATGTTTTTTTTATTTTTTATTTTATTTACATTTGGATTTTTAGAGCATTTTCGAAAAAAAATGCTCTATTGTCCCCGTTTTGTCTGTCTGTCTGTCTGTCATCACCCTAGATCTCAACAACCATAAGTCCTAGACCCATGATGTATATATCATTTTGTAGGTCTTGGCCTGCCAAGAAATGACTTTTTTCCATTTTGCGATCTGACCTCTCAGGGCCGTAAAAGGGGCCTTATAAAGTACCGTTTTTTACTATATAAGCTATATTAATAAAGGAGCGCCCTATATCTCAGCAACTATAAGTCCTAGACCCATGATGTATATATCATTTTGTAGGTCTTGGCCTGCCATGTGTACATCAAAAGTTCATTTCGCGATAGGACCTCTGAGGGCCGGGCTTCAGGGCTCCTGTGTTCTGAGTTTAATTGAAAGTATCAGAGCTATGCAACAATTGACGGAGTTTTCAGACGATTAAATGACTATAATTTCGAATGTTTTCAATTATGAGTCCTATTTCAGTAACCACAAACCACTTGTAGTTAGATTTAAGAGAAAATAATTTTTTTTCAAATATAAAGAAACGTCTTTATAACTTTTTTTTTACAGATATATGCATTACACAATTGAATTTATAAACATTTCCAAAATTTACAAATATTTACTGAAAGCTAACAAACGTACTGATACATAACACGAAATGCGCTAACACGTCCTGTGTCCAGAATGGAACAGGCTTAATTGCTTGTTTTTTTAATATCCCCGAAAGCGCAGATATTTTTTTAGACCTGCATAAGTATTCCGTAATGAATGGTTAAATTCAATTAGTTCCTTACCTTACGTCTGTTGTATGGTGCAAAGGCGTAGTGAGCTTAAGTCAAGCCCTGGGCACAATATCTTTTTAGCGCCCCCCCCCATTTGAAAACCATATAATATTATATGTAAAATATACCATTTGGCGACCCTTTGTGAGAAGCGCCCGGGGCATGATTCCTTCCCTTGCCCCCCCTCACTACGCCACTGGTATGGTTGTGTTGATGCATGTGTAATATATCATATGTAATATGTATCTCAATAAGCCACATTTATTATCATATGTAGGCCCAGTAGCGTAGGAGGAGGGGCTGTGGGTTGTGCAGTCGTAAAGGGCGCCGTACTAGGAATGGGCGCCAAAAAAGTGCGGTTAGATGTTTTTTTCACTTTTCACATTGGTAGGAGGGCCTATGTTCACACAGAGCGCCATATTAGCTAGCTACAGCAGTGTGTAGGCCTATATTCACACAGTGCGCCATATTAGCTAGCTACAGCAGTGTGTAGGCCTATGTTCACACAGTGCGCCATATTAGCTAGCTACAGCAGTGTGTTTGCCTATTTTCACACAGTGCGCCATATTAGCTAGCTACAGCAGTGTGTATGCCTATGTTCACACAGTGCGCCATATTAGCTAGCTACAGCAGTGTGTATGCCTATGTTCACACAGGGCGCCATATTAGCTAGCTACAGCAGTGTGTAGGCCTATGTTCTTGTAATATTTTAAACTTATTCAAAATCATTTCAACATCTCTCCCCGCCAGATGATTGTAGCCAAACTCGCCAACTCCAGCCCAATCTACAAACCGTGCGGTAAACCCGCCGATGTCATATTCGTCATTGACTCGTCCTCCTCCATCTGGCCTGAAGACTTCAAACATCGCTTGCTTCCCTTCATTCAGAATGTGGTGTCCACCTTCGACATCGGTCCTGACCCGAGCCAGACCAGGGTCGGCGCCGTGACCTACAGCACCGACGTCCGCCTGGAGTTCAACCTAAATACCTACAACAGGAAAGACAGACTGCTGAACGCCGTCTCCAGTATCAGGTTCCGGGGCGGGGACACGTACACTGACAAGGCCTTGAAGTATGTCAGTGACAACATGTTTGACAGCAGGAACGGCGGCAGGGACGGGGTGGCCCACATCATCATTGTCCTGACGGACGGGAGATCGACCAACAACAAACGCACAGTTAATGAGGCGGCCATAGCCAGACAAAAGGGGGCCGCCATTTTCGCCATCGGAGTAGGGCAGGCTGACAACAGCGAGTTGATTAAGATTGCAAGCCAACCGGAGGCCCAGTTTAAGTTCAAGGTCACCGATTACGCAGCCCTGGACAGTATCAAAGTTGAACTGGCAATTAAAACTTGCGAAGGTAAGGAAATATTTTCATTAGCAAAATTTATGCAAAGTAATAAAACACAAAATGTGACAGATGAACCTTTATGAAGCAAGTAACCATTTTGTACAACATTTCTTCTAACAATTAGTCCCATAAAGTGTTAACATTAGAGTACAGTGTTTCCTCTAACATTGTGTCCAATAAAGTGTTAACATTAGAGTACAGTGTTTCCTCTAACATTGTGTCCAATAAAGACACCAACCTTTTAAATGACTTACGTTCTACTCAGTGTTTTAGTATACATGTATATTTCAAAAAAGGATTAACTCATTCATTACTGCACCATAGTACATATCTCATTATTGGCTGTGATATAGTGCATAACTCATTTTAATCCTTCAGTAGATTAAATCATTAAATGCCATAATGTTGTTTTATTTTACAGTGACGTTACCACCCACAACCCCAACTACAACAACCAGCACCACAACCACGACAACCACACAACTACCACCAATAGAAGGTAAGTCTTTCATAACTCAGTGTTGTGTCTGACTGGAACGTATTATGTGGTACCTCCACATAGTACTAGCAAGAAAGGCCTACATTGAATTGTATATTTCGAATCAAAATTCGTCTGAGCCCGGGGGGGGGGGGGGAGAAAGAAATTGGGATAAGGGGAGATCAGTATTAAGAGTACCACTAACTCAGATTATCTCTTCTTGTTATTTTTTATTGTATTATCAAGTCTAGATTGTAATTTAAAATGTTTATCAAAGAATATCTGTCATAATATAAGCTGTATATTGTCTGTCATTATATAAGCTGTATATTGTCTGTCATTATATAAGCTGTATATTGTCTGATCAGACTATTCTTGACGTTATCAATTTTTCTTCTCCAGAATGTGGGGGTAAGCCAGCAGACGTTTTCTTCATCCTGGACTCCTCCAGCAGCATCTGGAAACAGGATTTCGACAAGAGGATGCTGGGATTCGTCAGGGACGTCGTCGCCAACTTCGACATCAGCCCTAAATTGACCAGGGTCGGGTTCATGACTTTCAGCGACTCCCCCAAGCTGGTGTTCAACCTGGATGCGTACAGCCGCAAAAGGGAGCTCATGGACGCCATATCTCCATCGGTCATTAAATATTCCCTCGGAGGGACCAACACGGCTGAAGCGCTGCGTGACGTCAGAAAGTTCGGCTTCTTGGTCGCCCCGCGCGACGGCGTCACCAAGATCGCTGTGGTCATTACAGACGGTCAGTCCTGGGACGAGAAAGAGACCAGAAAGCAGGCCACCCTACTGAAGGACTACGGAGTTATGGTGTACGCCATCGGGGTGGGGAAGAGTGTGAAGGACGACGAGCTGGAGGCCATTGCGAGCTCTCCCAGGGAAGAGTTTGTCTTCAACGTGGACGACTTCTCCGCCTTGTCCCAACTGAGGGATATCTTGGCTATTAAGGCCTGCGGTAATGACCAAAGCCAAGATGACCAGCCAGGTTAGTTTTTACATAATAAAGGCTCATTGTACCGTACTTTTTGTTTTACTGTACTATACATTATGTTCATTATAAAGTTAGTAAGTAAGTAAAGTTCCCTTAGCCCTAAATGGCTATCGGGGAAGATGAAGTGTAGAATTTTTGTGTTTCTGTAGCCTCGAGATTTAAGGAATTGTGTGGTTAGCACAAAGCCCCTTCGCATTTACTTTCCCATTTAATTAAGGCTCCGTGGATCTAGAACCAACTTTACCTGGAACTGGAAAATCTCCTTGGTTCTCACCGAGGATCGAACCCTAGACTCTCATGTCGCCACTCGGCCACCGGTCCATCCCCATGTTTCTTAGCCCCCTTCTGTACAGCACAGGTGTGAATTTGGCACGTTTAGAGAATTTATAGTCAGCTATAGTTTGTTTCTTTTTTAAATAACGGGTTGGCCAAAACTACCTGATTCACCTTTTGCCTCACAGAGAAGCAGACACACTGGACACCCCTATTTTATTTTATTTTCTTATTCCAAATGAACTGCCAGAAAAATGTCTCATTTGTCTTTGCTCTTTTTTTTTCCAGTTTGTGGTAGTGGCGCCATCGATGTGACAGTTGCCTTTGATGCCAACACAATGTCCATTCAGGACAAGCACCGGACACTCGAGCAGATCAAAACCATCACGGAGAGACTGGAATACGTCGGTGGTGAGGTTCGGCTCGGGGTCACCTCCGGGAACTGCGCAGAGAGCATGGACGTTCCTATGTCTCCACCGGAAGTGATCAACAAGAAACTTCGTCATATCAAAAAGACCGTTAAACCGAGCCTGCACAAGATCATCAAGGATTGGAGCGCCAAACAAGTCGTACTCCAGCAAGACTCCATAAAGAACCAGCTTGAAGGCTACCTGCCCAGAATTGTGGATGACCCCAGAAAAGCTTTGGTGCTCCTGCTGAATGGAGACCACACGACGGAGTTTGCTTATCTGGCGGAGGAGGTTCTAACACTGATGGAGAACGGTGTAGAGGTGTTTGTTTTACTGGACAAAACAGTCCGATCCAGTTACGTGAATAGCTGGAACTCAATACTGGGCAAGAGAAGGGTCATTAGTCACGTGGACCCCGATCATGATTTCTCGGGTTATATCATGGAGTTCATGTGTGCTTTATAGTCTGAACAACTGTATATTCTGAACAACAGTATAATCTGAAGTGAAGTGCATTATAGTCTGAACTATAGTGCTCTATAGTCTGAACTAAAGTGCTTTATAGTCTTAACTAGAGTGCATTATAGTCAACCACAAAATTGCTTTATAGTTTGTACTACAAGTGCTGTCAAATCTGTACAAAAGTTCTTATGAACTATAATCTGGACTCCAAGTGCTTTATAATTTGAGCTAAAAGTACTTTAAAATCTGAACTAAAAGTGCTGTACAGTCTGTGCTGCAAACTTGACAATGTTCACAAAATTGTATTATATGACATTATATAAAAGCTTTACCATACAAAAGATGCTTTGAGACACTATAAAGCAACAAATATTCAATATATCAATTAATCACATGCTTGATTGTGTCCACTTGATGTGTCCAGGTAATACAGTTCAAAAGTCAGGAGCGAGTCACTCTGCTGCTGGACATTCTCTGGCACTGGATGAACTTTTTACCTCTGACCTTTTCTCAAACAAAAAAAAGTAATACATGAAGCAAGACATTTTCTGTAAGAATGTAAGCTGTATAGAAAGAAAATATTACCAAGTGTAAGAATTGAGCTGTATAGAAAGAATACATTGCCAAGTGTAAGAATTGGGCTGTATAGAAAGAATATATTGCCACGTGTAAGAATGTAAGCTGTATAGAAAGAATATATTGCCACGTGTAAGAATGTAAGCTGTATAGAAAGAATATATTGCCACGTGTAAGAATGTAAGTTGTATAGAAAGAATATATTGCTAAGTGTAAGAATGTAAGTTGTATAGAAAGAATATATTGCTAAGTGTAAGAATGTAAGTTGTATAGAAAGAATATATTGCCAAGTGTAAGAATGTAAGTTGTATAGAATGAATATATTGCTAAGTGTAAGAATGTGTTTTTTATACAAATTGGAGTCTATTGGTTTTCAGATGTGGCTTTTTTTCAGATAATTCACGACTTATGTTAAATGTGACCTTGTACAGAAGTGGATCACATGACTGACGTTGTAAGTCACTATGTAGTGAAGTGGATCATATGACTGTCGCTGTAAGTCACTATGTAGTGAAGTTGATCACATGACTGTCGCATTAAGTCACTATGTAGTGAAGTTGATCACATGACTGGCGCTGTAAGTCTCTATGTAGTGAAGTTGATCACATGACTGGCGTTGTAAGTCTCTATGTAGTGAAGTTGATCACATGACTGGCGTTGTAAGTCACTGCGTAGTGAAGTTGATCACGTGATTCAAATACTCACAAGTATTATCTTGTCATTTCAATGTTGAATCTTATTTTTTTTTTTTTAAATATACATAAATGATTCCATTGGTGCTATCTTTATAGACATTTTATATCACTTTATATCAGTCCTTTATTCTGCATTGGTTGTGACTATATCCCCCCCCCCCCCGTGTGAATCTATTTGATTCTTACTGATCAATTTATGACCAAATAAAATGTTTATTTTGCTTCCTACAGCAAAAGTAATTTATTATGATGTTAAATGTTGTATTTATAACTAATTGTTGTCTTGTAAAAAAAATTGTACCTGTATATAAGAAAAGCGATGTAAATAGTGTACTATTTTTTAATCATCTGCTTTACCATGTGAGATTATGTGACATTTTGTCTAAATATTGACTGTGATTGTGATATAAAGATTGAGTCATGTGACCCCAGGTGTCACAAAACATTCCTAAATTAAAATTGTATTCAAGGTAATTGGATTGTTTTTTTTTTAAAATCATGATTAACTCTTTCATCATATCATTGGTAGAAACTCAGTTTGTAGGGAAAGGGGTGATAAGTAATATTTGTATCACATTTTAAATAGTGTTGAAACCTTAAACATTTTAAATGCAGCTAAAAAGAACATTTATGAAGAAAACAAGAAAAATTTGTCAAAGCATGAAATGCACTGAGCTATATATGATTATATCTATATAAGTGTTTGAAAACATGAAACAGTTAACATGTGTGTCAGTGAAACAGTTTTGATAATGAGTGTACATGTACAAATACTGTAGATAATGGATAATGACAAATAACTAAAATGTATGTACATACAGAGAATGTAATAGTTTGGTAAGCAAGAGTAATATGTTTGTAAGCTTACATAGCATGAACGTAAGTAACTTGAAAAGATAGTTACTTTTTGAACGAGAAAGATCTATCGACTCAGTATTCTATCAATCTTGTATACTGTTTTGTTATGTTGAATTATATTCGCCTGTTGTTAATGGAGACACCCTTTGTTTGGGTTGATATCAATGTTTGTATTTACATAGAATGGTATAGACACGTATACATTTCCAGTCATGAGATACTATGTCATATTTATAATAAAGCTATTGTGTTTAATGACGTCGATTTTTATTTTTTTAGGTTTATCTGTCATTCAGTCATTGTCTATTTATAGAATATTACCTCTGTGTTTGAATTCCTATATATGTGTTTATGTTTACCTGTCATTGTCTTACTATATCTGTGTTTATGTCACCTGTCATTGTCTTCTTATAAAATATTACGTCTGTGTTTGAATTACTATATCTGTGTTTATGTCACCTGTCATTGTCTACTTAAAGAATATTACCTCTGTGTTTGACTTACTATAGCTGTGTTTATGTCACCTGTCATTGTCTACTTATACAATCTTACCTCTGTGTTTGACTTACTATAGCTGTGTTTATGTCACCTGTCATTGTCTAATTGTACAATCTTACCTCTATGTTTGACTTACTATAGCTGTGTTTATGTCACCTATCATTGTCTACGTATACAATCTTACCTCTGTGTTTGATGTTACTATCTAGCAGCCAGTTGCTTATGGAAATAAGAATAATTCTGACAGTATGAGAAAAACAAAGTTTCTTGTATGAAATGAATAGAAATTGAATCTACGTTACAGAGATATTTTGTAAATGTTGCTTATTTTAAAAATCATAAAAAAATTGTTAATGGCAACCACGCCCTCTGTGTCTTTTTCCTGTTCCTACCCTCACCACGTCCCTCACCACGTCCCTCCTCCAAACCACCCAACAAAAGTCATAACTCTCTCCCGGACCTAAAGAGTTATTTACAACAGGAAATGTTTCCACATACCTGACTGCTTAGATAACAGCCAACCATGTAGCTATCAAGGTTGATGAACAATGTAAAAAAACTTAACAGAGATAACGAGTATATGGTATTATGTTGACTTATTACGTCATGGACTTCTAGTATATGAGTTGGTTGAACCAGGCTAAATACTACAGTCGAAGACTGGACTAATATTTTGTCTGTTGGTCCATTCCTAGAGGGTGTTGTAATGTTGACACCTGAAGCCTATACATTATCAAGTACATGTAATAGTTATGTACGGTAAATGGACGGGGCAAAGTCTAATTTAAGGAGATCTTGCATGGATCTATTTGTCTTTCAGCTTTAGTGAAAGGGGAAAATCTGATTAGAGAATATAACGACTTAGAATTCAAACTCTTTGCGGATGCTATAGTTGACTCTAGTCAAACAATTACATGACTCGTTTGACTCTTGGACATTGTTTCAATGAACACGAACTAATCCGTCCCTGGTCAGTTTTCAAGTGTTGTTTAATTCCTCAAAAGTACTACACACCCGACTTCGTCAAGATTACTAGACACCTGACTTTCTCTAGAGTACTGCTCACCTAACTTCCTTAAGAGTACTGCACACCTGACTTCCTTAATATAACTGTACATTTGACTTCCTTAAGAGTACTGCAGTTTGACTTCCTTAAGAGTACTGCTAGCCTGACTTCCTTAAGAATAATGCTCACCTGACTTCCTTAAGAGTACTCACACCTGACTTCCTTAGGAGTACTGCACACCGGACTTTCTTAATAGTGCTGCACACCTGACTTCCTTAGGAGTACTGCACACCGGACTTCCTTAAGAGTACTGCGCACCTGACTTCCTTAAGAGTACTGCTCACCTGACTTTCTTAAGAGTACTGCACATTTGACTTCCTCAAGAGTACTGCACATTTGACTTCCTTAAAAGTACTGCACACCCGACTTCCTAAAGAGTACTTCTTGCCTTACTTCATTAAGAGTACTGCACACCGGACTTCCTTAAGAGTACTGCGCACCTGACTTCCTTAAGAGTACTGCTCACCTGACTTTCTTAAGAGTACTGCACATTTGACTTCCTCAAGAGTACTGCACATTTGACTTCCTTAAAAGTACTGCACACCCGACTTCCTAAAGAGTACTGCTCACCTGACTTCCTTAAGAGTACTGCAATTTGACTTTCTCAAGAGTACTGCACACCTGACTTCCTTAAGAGTACTGCTCACCTGACTTCCTTAAAAGTATTGCACACTCAACTTTCTCAATACTGCACACTCCACTTCTTCGAGAAAATTATATGCCCTCCCTCCTCTTACTTACGCCACTGCGTACAAGAGATGTACATGAGGAAAAGCTTAAGAATTTAGTCTTCAGTGGAAATAAATTAACGAATTTAGTATGTATCCACATTTTTTTTAATTACAGCCATTTACCATCATAAACAAACATATACAATATACATGCAAGCATATCAGAAATTTGTTTGTAATGAAAGAGTTAAAACATCGGTTGCAAAAAATACTTGAACTGTAAGATAAAGAGTTAAAACAAAAGATGGGGTACTTAGTACTTGTTTTACTAAGTACCTGTAATCAGGGATGGGGAGCCGGTGTCGGTGTCAGTGGTGTCGGCAGTTTTTGCCGGTGTCGGTGTCGGCATTTGTTTTACTTTGCCCGGTGTCGGTGTCGGCATTTGCACTTTGTCCGGAGTCGGTGTCGGCATTTGTAATTCGTCTGGAGTCGGTTCGGTGTCGGCGCAAAAAACTTGCCCCAAAAAATGCCAGAAGTTTAATTAAATAATCCAGAACAACGTCAGATAGTTCTTAGCCAATCTTTAATTTAAAGTGTTCTTAAGTTCTTCTTTTCTTTTTAAATAAATACTTGGTAAATCTGTTTATCAATAAATGTATTATTTTCCAAAGCAAGATTTTCTACAATACAACGACATGTCATCATTAACAGAATTATGACAGAAAGCAAATAGGAAGGCTACTGGCTATGTTCACTCTGTAAATCATTGTAAATCATAAGAAATGTTTAGTTTGCCTCTCTCTGTCATTATCTATGTTGGAGAAAGATTACACACAAACCTATTCAAGTCTTTTAGAACCTCAAAGAATGATCTGTTTCAAATGTTCCTACAATCAAAGTTAACTCACAACTAACACTCTCCACAGCTTAATTTCTCTCATCCAGAATGAAACATTACCAGTCTACGTTACAATGACACTACATGAAAGCCCATCCGTAGCTAGATATTGAGGCGCCATTTGCGTGATTTTGCCCCCCCCCCCCCACCGTTCTGAAAAGTGTGCAACCTATTACAATACAAACATTTTTCACTACATATTTCAGGTTTAATTCGGGTGTAAAATAACGATTCCTTCCTCTATTAACTGTTAAGTATGTAGTGTCTTCATACATCTCTTTCTTCTCTAAAAATAGGTCTGGAACAACCATCTTTCATCATTGTCTGTAGCCATTGCCGTGATTTTATTTCAGCATTCTGCATTCTCTGAATGGCCACTTATAAACTCCCAAGCATCATTGCTCTAGTGTTGTTGGATATGTCTGTACTTTGTAGTGACTTGCTGACAGGCAATAGTTGATAATAATCTTGACCAACATTTGAGCATAAGTCAACACATAAATGAGAACTTATTAAAAGTAGCGAATTGGTCGCTTCCGGTTTACTATAAAAATAACATACCGCATACTGTGGCATATCTTGAAGTAGACCATACACTGCAGTTACTCTGCATATTTTGTCCATCTATAGTGTTTTTCGTGACATTTCAATGTTACATGTACAACTGATAACTTTTTTTTTCATCGTAATGGACAAGCTGCAAAATCGCGGATCAGGGATGTAAATTTATAACTACTGAAGAACCACAATAGGTTCTTAAATTTGATTGAAGGGCTGGACCAAGAGCAGATCACTGGGTGTTTATAATACTTTATGTGAGCTAACATAAATGTAAATGTTATCAATGTTAATGGAAAAAGGGGAGTGTACTGCGGGTCTAATTATATGGGCCAGTAAATGACAACAACAAGTGGAGAAGTAGAATCAATTCAGAGCTGTACAATCTGTACAAAGAACCAAATATAACAGCTGAAATATAAATGAACAGATTGAGGTGGGTAGGGCACATAGAAAGAATGGAAAACAACAGAGGTCCAAAAGCAATATATAAGGCAACACCCAATGAGAAAAGGCCTAAAGGTAGACCAAGAAGCGGATGGTTGGAGGAAGTGGAGAAAGAAAGCCATAGGAGTGAGAGAGTGGAGAAAGAAGACCATGGATCGGGAAAAGTGGAGAAGAGTAGTATGGCACTCCAGGGCCCTAAATGGACTGTAGAGCCAAAGGAAGAAGAATAAATATACAATTAGACGAGTATCTTAATATATAGTATGAGATATATTCAGGGGAAAAATACACAGTTACCTCCCTTTGCCCCCCCCCCGTGTCGGTGTCGGCGGATTTTAACGGTGTGTCGGCGGCTGATGGAATGATGACACCGGAGTCGGTGTCGGTGTCGGCAAAAATATTGGCCGACACCCCACCCCTGCCTGTAATCGAATACTGCTCGAGTTCAGTTTTAGATTACATGTACTTGTGCTTGTAGTACTTGTAGTTTCACCTTCGGTATTGCTTTAACTCATAGTCAGTTTAAAAATGTATATACTTGTACTCGTAATTTCACCTTAGGTACTTGTACTTGTATTGTCAATATTTGGAACATCTCTGACCAAAAGTTACATGTGGTAGTCACGTGACTACAGTCAATGTAAGTATTCATCTCTCTATCAAAGAAACAGTTCTAACCAACAACACAGTTATCACAACTACAACATGCTGCTAATTATAGATTTCAGGAAATCCACAATTTGTTTTAAGTTTCCTTAACAGAGTAACAATGTTATATTTTGATACGATAACATGACCGATAACAAATGTGGGGGGGGGGGTCGTTTTAAGTATCACTGGCTCGTCGTCACTCTGTCCTAGTTTCACTGGCGGAGGCCATGACTATTGTCTTTCATCAGACTAATTCAAAAAATTTCCTGAGATAGTACCACTGTATCCTATAAACAATTTGTTTATATTGAGATGAGATAGTACCACTGTATCATATAAACACTGTGTTTATATTGAGATGAGATAGTACCACTGTATCCTATAAACACCTTGTTTATATTGAGATGAGCTAGTACCACTGTATCCTATAAACACCTTGTTTATATTGAGATGAGATAGTACCACTGTATCCTATAAACACCTTGTTTATATTGAGATGAGATAGTACCACTGTATCCTATAAACACCTTGTTTATATTGAGATGAGATAGTACCACTGTATCCTATAAACACCTTGTTTATATTGAGATGAGATAGTACCACTGTATCCTATAAACACTTTGTCTATATTGAGATAAGATAGTACCACTGTATCCTGTAAACACTTTGTCTATATTGAACCTCTTTGCTCCGCAGGTCGGACTGCGGCAAAACGAATCGGCTCGCTTTAGCCAACCATCACGGAGTCAGCAGCTTGCTCCACTGTGTCACACTCTAACGAATCATTAACCCTTAGATCAAATCACCATTTTTAAATAACAGAATATGTTAAGTTTCATGTTGTTAAATATGTGTGTATGTGTGTGTGTATGTGTGTATATGTGCATGGGCGTCGCTAGGAATTTTTCCGGGGGGAGCAAAAATTTTTCCATGGGGGGGGGGGCAAAAAAAACACGTTTTTGTTTTGTCTGTCTGTCTGTCTGTCTGTCTGTCATCACCCTAGATCTCAACAACCATAAGTCCTAGACCATGATGTATATATCATTTTGTAGGTCTTGGCCAACCAAGAAATGACTTTTTTTCCATTTCGCGATCTGACCTCTCAAGGCCGTAAAAGGGGCCTTATAAAGTACCGTTTTTTACTATATAAGCTATATTAATAATGGAGCGCTCTATATCTCAGCAACCATAAGTCCTAGACCCATGATGTATATATCATTTTGTAGGTCTTGGCCTGCCATGCGTACATCAAAAGTTCATTTCGCGATCTGACCTCTGAGGGCCGGGCTTCAGGGCTCCTAAGGGGCTTATATATTATATATATGGCCCCATTCTACACCTTGTGCGTTCAATAGCCCATTCATTTGGTGCGAAATACTGCAGCACGTAGTTTCACCAAGATTTATTAAGAAACTCATCAAATGAAATAGTAAGCTTGTGTTCTGAGTTTAATTGAAAGTATCAGAGCTATGCAACAATTGACGGACTTTTCGGACGATTAAATGACTACAATTTCGAATGTTTTCAATTATGAGTCCTATTTCAGTAACCACAAACCACTTCTAGTTAGATTTAAGAGAAAATAATTTTTTTTCAAATATAAAGAAACGTCTTTATAATATTTTTTTTACAGATATATGCATTACAAAACTGAATTTATAAACATTTCCAAAATTTACAAATATTTACTGAAAGCTAACAAACGTACTGATACATAACATGAAAATGCGCTAACACGTCCTGTGTCCAGAATGAAACAGGCTTAATTGCGTGTTTATTTTAACTGACGATGCCAAACATGTTTATTTCTCAATTAAATCCAAGTTAAGTATATCATTAATTATTTATTTTGACATAAATAAATGTATTTGAAAATTCACACATTTTGACTACAAGCACAAGCATGTTCCGAATTTAATTTTTTTTTTTTGTTTAATTTGGCCTTCTGTAGCTTGATTAGTCCTTCGAAAATGTTTTTGGCATTCAGGTTTTTTTTATAATCTGGAAACTCTTGTTAGTTTATAATCGTTTGCCACTGGGTGAATTTTTAAATTTATACTAAATTAATATGAAAAGATGGATATCGGAAAATAAATGTACATGCTCAATAAAACGAAAAGTAGACCAATCGCGGGATTCCGAAAAAGTCGTTAGTATATGATTTCAGGGCGTTTGCTGTATGTGAATTATCACATGCATTGAGGACAACAGTATAAGTTCAATAGCCAGACACAACTGAAGAAACTATTTCTAATTTGATTGTCGCTGTCACTTCTTCATTTCCTAAATTGGATATTGGAAGGTATGTCTTGACATACGATCTTTCAAATGATTTGATCCTTGATTGTTCGACCCCTGATAAAAATATGATTTTTAGAGCTGACATTAGTGGAAACAGAGGCTTTAGATATGCTTGGTTATCAAACTATTCATCGTGGGTTTTTACTTGCAAATATTAAAAGGTGGCTTTTGCAAATTGTGTGTGTTGTTTTCGCAAAAAGTGATTCCAGTAGTTCATGTAGCATTTGTTGTCAAACCATGCACAAAATTAAAAGATTTCAACGAAGATACACGTAGCCACATGCAAAGCACAAGGGACAAAGACTGTTATAAAGGATTCAAGCTATTTTGTTGCACTATTGGTAGCCAAAGCAGTTTCTATAGATGAGCAGTTGAACTCATCATTTAGAAGACAAATTCTAGAAAATTGCAACAAACTGGGTCCCTCCATTTCTACAATCTTTTTTTTTTTTTTTTTTTTTGCGGCATGCATGATTTGGCACTTTGTGGAAAAGAATCACATTCTGGTATTTTTACGACCTGTTAGAGATTAGTGATGTATCTGGAGATGAAGTTCTAGGTAATCATTTGCCAATTAGTTCTTGTAGTGCTAAGTATATCTCGGCAACCAGTGCCGCCGAGGGGGGAGGCAGAGGGCAAATGACCAGAGGCCCGGCGAGTTTTAGGGGCCCGGACTGAGCTTACCTATCAACTTTTGAAAATATTATTATCAGCACGAGAGGCCCTTGATAGCCCTGCCCAGGGGCCCGAAATTTCTGTCGGTGGGCCTGTCGGAAACTACACAAAACACTATGATCGAATTTTGTGGGTCTCTCTTGCTTGAAGACATTGTTCGTGAAGCAAATAATTCAGTTGCAATTTCTATACTTGCCGACGAGACAATATAATTTTAGGCATTGAGCAGATATCATTTGGTGTGAGATTTGTCAAAGAACACCATAATTACAAATTCATTAGAATTTGGATTAGATACAGCCCCGTAGCGTGAAAATTCTACAGCAGGGGCCAAGCTATAGCAGGGGGTTGGCAGGAAATAAATTTTACTAAGTAGAGCAAACAAGCAAAGGGGCCAGACAAAACGCAGGGTGGGCCAGGCTCCCCTGCCCCCCCCCACCCCGCACGCTACGGGCCTGATTAGATACAACGGCAAGTAAAGAAGAAGCAATCCAAGCAATAATTCGAAAAAAAGACCCAAAAGCAGCAATTGTAGATTGGTTCACATAAATTAAATCTTGTCGTGAACGATTTAAATAATGTGAATGCTGTACGAAACACAATAGGAAAAATTAAGTCAATTATAGTTTTTTTCTGAGAAATTAATCAGCGAAGAAAACTCCAAATGTTCCTTTTCTATGTGAAACTAGATGGACACATAAATATAAAAGGTAGCGGATTTTCGCTGAAAATGTGACAGAAATTGTTAAACAACTGGAGTATCTAGAACAATCTGGAAAAAGCAAGCAAGTTGCACAATAGTTACTTTCTGCTGTTAGAGGTTAGGTTTGGGGTATATTTGTTGTTAGTTTAGTTATTATACTTTAATGTAATAAACTTTCAGGTAATTTAGTTCAGTTTTATTGTAACAACTTTATGACATTTTTTCAAAATGTAGGGGGGGGGGGCAAATGCCCCCCTCTTATATGAATTTTTTTCCGATAATGCCCCAACCTTGAATACGCCCATGTATATGTGTGTGCCCGCGCGCGGACCGGTGTGTTGTTGTTTTGTTTTGCTGTTTCTATTAAAAGATAATTCTAAAATTCAAAGTCGGACATTCTGAGCGAATGTTCTGTTAAGGGTTTCCACAATGGCAGAAATCTTGATATATAAAGGGTTGACTCAACAATAAATTATTTGGGACTGTGACTTATTACATTTGGGATCGAGAATATGTTCTATTTATTAGGTACCTTTCACAAAGCACGTATGTAAGTACTTTAACTGTTACATATTAAAAGTACTTTCTGCCATATATCAGATTCTATTCAAGTCACTCAGAATCTAATGTTTATAAATTTTCTTTGTCTACCATAAATCCCACGCTGTTTTGTTTACCTAACTACTTTATATTGTCGTTCAATATACCTCTGTTCCCTTCCTTACTGTCAAATTATTTACATTTGAAGACCCAGTGTTCTATATCACTTTCATTATATTGAATCACACTTCCGGTATATATATATATATATATATATATATATATATGTAGACCAGGTGTTACCAATGAGGTTGATGAGAGCCGAACTAGACAGTCAAAACTACTGTTAAGGTCTCAACAAAGTTAATTTATATAAATTTAGTGGATACATGTCAATAAATAATAGAACAAACTGGGTGGACCGCCAAAAAACCCACCAAAGAGCCGTGTGCAGCTCTAAGATCATTAACCAGGCAACTCATGTATTTAATCACCAGTGTCTGACAGATGACATTCATCTCGTCATTCTGAAAATATCATCGAACCCCAATGGCACTACTTTCTCATCGAAACTGGCTGGTCTTCTAAAATGTTTCTAAATTAGAATTCTATAAAATATATGCCGATGTGAAGTTGCTTTTGTATGAGAAAATAGTTTAAGAGATTATAAGCTAAAATTAATTTTGGTGATGTCTTCTCAATTTAAGCTGGTGATAATGTCTTCTCGATTTGAGCTGGTGATAATGTCTTCTTGTTTTGAGCTGGTGATAATGTCTTCTCAATTTGAGCTGGTGATAATGTCTTCTCAATTTAAGCTGGTGATAATTTCTTCTCAATTTGAGCTGGTGATAATGTCTTCTCAATTTGAGCTGGTGATAATGTCTTCTCGTTTTGAGCTGGTGATAATGCCTTCTCAATTTGAGCTGGTGATAATGTCTTCTCAATTTAAGCTGGTGATAATGTCTTCTCGATTTGAGCTGGTGATGTCTTCTCGATTTGAGCTGATGATAATGTCTACTCGATTTGCATATTTTTTAAAGTTAAGAATATAGATAGTTACGACAAATTATTTCGCATTTAGTGTATCTCACAGAATCTAATCTGTGGTGTATCTCACAGAATCTAATATGTGGTGTATCTCACAGAATCTAATCTGTGGTGATCTAATCTCACAGAATCTAATTTGTGGTGTATCTCACAGAATCTAATCTGTGGTGTATCTCATCTCACAGAATCTAATCTGTGGTGTATCTCACAGAATCTAATCTAATCTGTTGTGTATCTCACAGAATCTAATCTGTGGTGCATCTCACAGAATCTAATCTGTGGTGTGTCTCACAGAATCTAATCCGTGGTGTATCTCACAGAATCTAATCTGTGGTGTATCTCACAGAATCTAATCTGTGGTGTATCTCACAGAATCTAATATTTGGTTTATCTCACAGAATCTAATCTGTGGTGTATCTCACAGAATCTAATATGTGGTGTATCTCACAGAATCTAATCTGTGGTGATCTAATCTCACAGAATCTAATTTGTGGTGTATCTCACAGAATCTAATCTGTGGTGTATCTCATCTCACAGAATCTAATCTGTGGTGTATCTCACAGAATCTAATCTAATCTGTTGTGTATCTCACAGAATCTAATCTGTGGTGCATCTCACAGAATCTAATCTGTGGTGTGTCTCACAGAATCTAATCCGTGGTGTATCTCACAGAATCTAATCTGTGGTGTATCTCACAGAATCTAATCTGTGGTGTATCTCACAGAATCTAATATGTGGTTTATCTCACAGAATCTAATCTGTGGTGTATCTTTATATATTTATTTTCTTTTAACCATTGTCAACTCAATATTATTGAAGTAATCTTTACCAAACGTCTCTGTCAACGTTAGGACACCTCATTGTTTGTTTTTAATCCAAATCTGACATTCTATTATCATTGGACATAGGCATAAGTACAACGGATTTGATAGGAATGTCTATTGGAATGGGGTTTCAATGGCAGTGGATGGCCCATGGCGGTCGCTTAGTTTGTCTATCCGTAAGAACAGCCCTGGCTGAATCATTCAGTTTCTAACTGAAGACAAAAATTCACGCTGCTATTTCATGTACTAAATACATATCGATTAATTTAATCTTAATTTAGAGAATCGTTTTGGTAAATTACTTAAAAACAAACAACTCTCAACATAACCTTCCCTCATCTCATGGGGCAGAGGGTAAAGAATCCCAGGAGATATGTTTTAAGAATTTTAGTAACCTTATCAAACAATGAATTCAATTTTTTCATCGCCTTATATGACATGCGTAATCATAGATCGAAACAAAAGTCTAATAAAGTCTAAGACATCTCACAGATATATCAAGGTCCTTCGTTTAGTGGATATCTGACAGTTGATATCTGACAGTTGATATATGGCAGTATTTTAACACAATCTTTGTTTCTCCCACTGATTATGTTCAAGTGGCCATATTTTAAAAAACTAACATGCACAACTGCCAGTGATTCCTCGTCAATGTGACAACCCCATAAACAAGAAGGCAATAGTAGAAAATTATACAAGTGGATCATAAAATGTGCTGTAACGTGCATTCTTCAACACCATAAAACAGGGGTGGGCAAACTACGCCCCGCGGGCCGCATGCTGCCCTTCAGAGTATATTATGCGGCCCGAACGCGAGTATATGTTGTGGTCCTATGTCGATGTTAATTCTCTTTGTTTAGATTTTTCGCTATATTTTTGAAATTTAATTCGAATCTAGGGATATTAAATCAGTTAAAGCTCCAGAATATAAGAGCTGCTTGACCTATAAGCAGATTATGACCTGAAGGAGTAGTCAAATTCAGTTCTGGAGTTTTCAGGATGTTTGACAGCACGGCATTTCCATACCTAAAAAACTTTGCTACCTAAATTCTGTCACTATTTGGGTCCACATACATTTGTGACCAAGGGTTTTCATGTGTGAAAAAAAAAACACGGGTCTAAGAACAGATCGACGTTGAATGACTGAAAAATTAAAATTCAGTCATGCGAATCACAACCAGTAAACTAGTCCCATAGTTCAAGAACAATATCCCGAAATTGTGAATTGTTACATACTTCTCATTAATTATAATTATACTATGTAATCAGGTTGTATGTAGATTAAATGTCCTTCGTCTTCATAATTATTATTATAAGTAACAATAAACTTTTGTTGAAATAATTATAAATAGTAAAGTTTTATTACCGAATTAGGAACTGATTAAGCTCGAATTTCAAAATGTAATGTGTGTAACAGAGTGCGAATATGAAATAAAATGGCAAATACGTGGTTATTATCATTAATTGTAATTGAAGTAGACAAATTATATGCGGCCCACCGATAACAATCAAGTTTTCAATGTGGCCCTCCTTAGAAAAAGTTTGCCCACCCCTGCCATAAAATATAAAAGACGTTTATCTACCTTTTTCTTTTTGTGTGTTTCGTTAAGTTTATAAAGACCTGCATATAGTTTACCGCTTATAAAGAGGTGCATATAGATTACCGCTTATAACGACGTGCGTATAGTTTACCTGTTATAAAGACGTGCATATACTTAACCGTTTATAAAGACGTGCATATAGTTTATCTAACTGCAAGAACATGTATCAGATACAGTCTATAGTGTCAGTTGGGGATGTGTACTACGTCAGATCCAGTCTATAGTGTCAGCTGGGAATGTGTACTACGTCAGATCCAGTCTATAGTGTCGTTGGGGATGTGTACTACGTCAGATCCAGTCTATAGTGTCAGTTGGGGACAAACAGAAAGATACTATCCCAATCAAAAAGATCTCATCAACTTGATAAGAAATATGCGACTCACAAAGTCCAATGCTGAGTTCCTCACATCTAGACTGAAAATGTAGAGCTCTCTTTAAGAAAGTGTTCAAATTTCGGCCCAGCAAAAACGGTATCTGACATTTGCTAGTTTCTTCACCGCAGTTTGAACTTCGTTACCAAATGACGGTACAATGGGAAATTACATTTTGGAACTTGTTCGAGAAAGTGATTTACAGTATAGGCCTAATCGTAAATCAAGAAATCAAACATACTTTTAAGTTTAATATCTTGACTCTTACAGTAATGTACAATTACTTCAGTTTTATATGACATTTTGTTGCTGAATCTGAACTAAACAGATTTATGTGAACATTATTTTTAATAATACGAGACATTTTTATGAGTTTCGATGTTCTGTTCATTAAGCAAAGTTGGAAAATAATACTTAATATTGTCTGTAATGCCAAACTATTTTCTGTTAGTAAATAACATTAGATGGACAGGGACATAAACTCTGTTACACAGTGTCATATATTTAGATGCCGAAGTTTTAAAAGCGGTGGTAACCCCTGGCCATGTTTTTGCTGATGGGTCTCCAATTACGTCAAAAGTAGAAATGCTGTTCGATTAAAAAATATTGAACGAAATTAACGCATAATTAATGAACACAAACTACTTCATTTATTATTGGCATTCAAACAAGTTTGTCATTATATTCTATCAAAACATTGATATAATCAACTAGTCAGTTTAATCGATGAAAGAGTTATATTAAATATTGACAGATGTATTCAGAAACAGAGGCGCAACTAGACCAAACTTTCGGGGGGGGGGGCAAAAAAAATCACTTGTATGAAAAAAAAAGTAAAGGGGTCATGTGATATGTATCATGTGACTAATTTTGGTCTAATCTTTTAATTTTTTTTTTTATTTCGGGGGGGGGGGACAAACGCCCCCCAATGCCCCCCCCCCTGTTGTGCCACTGTTCAGAAATAACATATCATATATGTTTATTGCATAACTTATTCAGACCAGTTTATTGACCCTGTATCAATCAATTCAAGTGATGCTGGTTTTATTTAAATCAGCAACAATGCAAATCATGTCTCTCACTATGACATCATTGACATGTATCATTTCCCTTCATCCCCGTCATATTTTATCATACTTCACCCCCACGTATGTCTGGCATACTTCACCCCCACGTATGTCTGGCATACTTCACCCCCACGTATGTCTGGCATACTTCACCCCCCCCCCCCACGTATGTCTGGCTTCCACTACCCTTCATCCCCGTCATATTTTATCATACTTCACCCCCACGTATGTCTGGCATACTTCACCCCCACGTTTGTCTGGCATACTTCACCCCCACGTATGTCTGGCATACTTCACCCCCACGTATGTCTGGCTTCCACTACCCTTCATCCCCGTCATATTTTATCATACTTCACCCCCACGTATGTCTGGCATACTTCACCCCCACGTTTGTCTGGCATACTTCACCCCCACGTATGTCTGGCATACTTCACCCCCCCCCCCACGTATGTCTGGCTTCCACTACCCTTCATCCCCGTCATATTTTATCATACTTCACCCCCACGTATGTCTGGCATACTTCACCCCCACGTATGTCTGGCATACTTCACCCCCACGTATGTGTGGCATACTTCACCCCCACGTATGTGTGGCATACTTCACCCCACGTATGTCTGGCATACTTCACCCCCACGTATGTCTGGCATACTTCACCCCCACGTATGTGTGGCATACTTCACCCCCACGTATGTCTGGCATACTTCACCCCCACGTATGTCTGGCATACTTCACCCCCACGTATGTCTGGCATACTTCACCCCCACGTATGTCTGGCATACTTCACCCCACGTATGTCTGGCATACTTCACCCCCACGTATGTCTGGCATACTTCACCCCCACGTATGTCTGGCATACTTCACCCCCACGTATGTGTGGCATACTTCACCCCCACGTATGTCTGGCATACTTCACCCCCACGTATGTCTGGCATACTTCACCCCCACGTATGTCTGGCATACTTCACCCCCACGTATGTCTGACTTCCACTACCCTCCATCCCTGTCATCCGGCCTCATCCACCTCTCATCCTAAATAAAACAAAATAACACACAAGGCATTTCAATCTCATTCGTGCTGGGAGATGCTATTGCTTGCTTCCCAGTCATAAATAAGGAACACTTTTAGTCATTTATTAACTTTATAATTATTTTTTTTTTTTTGCTTTTCAGAGTTTGTGTGCGGTTTCCTGTGAATTAGTTTAATTCTTTTACTTTATTACATAGTCTTCTTATATTGACTATAGTTCATTATAGAATTTTGATAATGTAACTTTAAAATAAATAAAGAAAAATTATCGAAACTTTGGGTTAATGGGCTTGCGTATATATTTAAATAATTTTCAGGGTCAGAAAAGGAAACAAAGAAATGACTAGGTTACACAGCTGCTATAACGTTTAGTTACACGTGACTGTTTCCACGTTTCTTTTTTCGTGGTTGTTTTAATAAGTGATGTTCGATCTAAGTTTAGTCAGGCTTCCAGCTGTTTCTAGACGTCTAGACTCTATAGAGTATAACCAAAATTTGCCAAAAAAAAAAGACTTGAAATAAAAACCATTGCTGCCGAATCGCGACCTCCAATTTTTTTTTAAAGCACTTTGGTCAAATTAACGCAATTAGGCGTTGCGTTAACATTTTTTTTTCAGAAGTAGCATGCTCGAGAATATTCCATCATGCAACATGGAGTACAGAAATTAAAAAAAAAGACCGAGTGGATATAAGGGCAAAAAATTGCTCCATGAATCCATAGTTCGATAAGTCATCAATGATCTAATGA
>JAGDYQ010000195.1:0-41723 GCA_021962125.1 Bulinus truncatus
TCCACACCCGTGGTACAGTGCACCCCCACTGACAGAGAAACATTAACTCTGCTTTATCCTTATACAATGGCATACACCAGTGTTTCCCAAACTTTCAACATATGTGTACCCTTTTGTTTATTTATTATTATTTTCATATAATACAGAAGCGAAAAAAAAATCAAATTTTGACAGTAAGGTTTTATTTTTAAAAAAAATGCCAATTTACGATAGAGCATCCGACACGGTTTTAGAATTAAATATTGCATTGTGTTTGTAATTTTTTTCCTTAAGAATCAGTTTAGAATGCATGCTCCAAAAACTTTTATAATTTTCTTCTCACAACCATTACAAATATTAATATTTAATATGTTCGTTTTTTTTAATACTAGACAACTTATTTTGGCGACTTTTCATTAGGGGCTGTCCATTATTTATGTCAACAATTTTTTGGCGATGTTTACCCCCCCCCCTTGTCAACAATTGTCAAAAATTTTCTGACCCCCCCCCCTACCCCTATTTTGTTAACGTAATTAATGGACAGCCCCTTAGGACATTAAAAAAATTAAAGCTAAAATATCCGCTTTTTTTTTTAGGTTTCCTTCATGCTTTCAGGTGAACTAAAAATTGTTGAGTTTAAAAAAAAAAAACAACCAACATAAATGTAATAATTTTAATGCTCCAGTTATTTTAAAAGTTGGCAAGCATGCGTGATGACTGCTGTTATGTTAATTAACGCGTGAAACTGCTGTCACACTAGCTCGTTACTGCACACGGCTGATGAACTAGTACTAAGATGCCGTCAGCACGGCAACGAAAAAAAAAAATTGGTAGTGTTTACACATTTTCAAGGCTTTCTAACTGCTTGAGTACACAGAGTCAAAGGGACGGCCTATGGGTGGTAAGAAAGGGGGGGGGGGGAAGGAGAATTGTAACGTAGGTCAAAAGTTTCGACTTAAAAAAAAATATAATAACAATAAACAGGACACAAGCAACTCATCCAAACTTAAATAAAGATCGTGGCACAAGAGTAAATAAAGATCATTGCACAAGAGTAAATAAAGATCATTGCACAAGAGTAAATAAAGATCATTGCAAAAGCATCGACTGTACGCACACAATCGTCAGCAAAAAAAAAACCACACACACACACTGAGCGCATTTGTACAAACTACACCCTTTAAAAAAAAAAAAGGCACTTTGGCACACATACTAGCGACCTCTGTCTTATTATAACACACACATACAAAAAATGCGGTTCGCGCCACGAAGCTGGTCGGTGGTTTCAAGTTAAGTTTTAACACTATTTAAAAAAAAAAATTTCATCCTCGAAATTCTTTTCTTGCTCACCGAAACTCCTCTCTCTCTCTCTCTCACTCCTGTTTTGCCCCCTCTCCCACCCCCCAGCCTCCACATCCTCTTGTCCATGTTATCATTGTTCCACCTTACCCTTAGCGTGTAAAGCACCCCCCCCCCCACCAACCAAACAACACAAACACACACCACCACCTCTCTCACTTGTTCAAGCTTTCTCTAAATGCTATGGGGTGAAATGCAGTTATGTATGGAACCCTCCCTCCCTTCCTCCCTCCCCCCCCCAACCACCACCACCCCGGCCCCCACAATGCAATATACTCTCTACCTCCATCGCCTCCTCAACCATTCTGCTGCTGCTGTTGTGTTGTTTTTTTTTTACGCGGTTACATCCGCGGACTTAGAGAGTATAGGAATGAAAATGAGAAAGAGAGAAGGGTGTGGGGAGAGAGAGAGGGGGGGAGGGGGGAAGAGACTATTAAATAGAACTCGATGCACGGGAACTAAAGGAATGGGGGGGGTGATAGTTTTTTTTAAGAATGTTTTTTCTCCCATATGAAAAAAAATAATCCTGCACCCCGCCCTTCCCTAACCCCCCATATCCCAGCTAGAGTACTTTTTTTTTTTTAAAAAAGTTCATTCATAAAAACTATCACCATAATGCTCGAGAACACACGCGGGAAAAGAGAAGGTTGGTGGGGAGAGGGGTGGGTAAAAGAAGAAGAAGAAGAGGGGGACAGATGAGGTTCCATAAGGGTGGGCTGAATAGATAGAAACGAGGTCAAGTATGGTTGTGTTTTTTTTCCCACCCATTTTTTTTTTTAGGTAGCGTGCTAAAAAAAAATTGTAGTCCCTTTTTTTTTTATCTTCTTCAAATTGTATGCAGTGTGTGTGTGTGTGTGTGTGTGTGTGTGTGTGTAGAGATATATAAACACGGTCAATTAGTATGTTAAATATTGAATTTATCACGTGTCAACAAAACAAAACGTGAGGACCAGCTGTTGCTTTTTTTTTTTTAAATTATAAATACACGCGAGTATGTGAGGGGTGGGTGTAATGTGCTTGTGTAGCGTGTGTGTGTAGCGTGTGTGTAATGTGTTTATGTAGCGTGTGTGTATGTGTAGCGTGTGTGTGTGTGTGTAATGTGTTTGTGTAGCGTGTGTGTGTGTGTAATGCTTTTGCGTAGTGTGTGTGTGTAATGTGTTTGAGTAGCGTATGTGTGTAATGTGTTTATGTAGTGTGTGTGCAATGTGTTTGTGTAGTGTGTGTAATGTGTTTTTGTAGTGTGTGTGTGCAATGTGTTTGTGTAGTGTGTGTGTGCAATGTGTTTGTGTAGTGTGTGTGTAATGTGTTTGTGTAGTGTGTGTGTGTGCAATGTGTTTGTGTAGTGTGTGTGAGCAATGTGTTTGTGTAATGTGTGTATGTAATGTGTTTGTGTAGCGTGTGTGTAGTGTGTGTGTGTGTAATTTCTTGCTGCTGATGGCATTGTTTGCATATATATGGAGTGGTGTTGCAGCAGGTACAATAAATACGGCAATGAGAATGCGGCGTGCGTGTTCTGTATGGAAGTGTTTGTTGTATGTCGATGTGGAATCGTGCGTCAGGGGGGGGGGGGGTCAAGAGAAAGATGTGGCTAAGCGAAAATTATAAAGGTCTGTAGTGTGCCAATTTACAACAATTTTAAAAAAGATGGCGGGGGGGGGATAACAGACAAATGTGCAACTTTCCTCTACCCCTATTTCATTTAATTCCTTTTTTTTTAAATTGATAATACAATGTATTCGATGCACTCAGCAAAGTACTAAATACAGATATGTAAACGATACACGTGGCATATTTGCCAAGCCCTCCATCTTTAAAAGTGCATTAAAAAAAAAACGGACATTTTTGTGTCAAGCCACACCCGCGTCCTCATTTCCACTGCTCGGAAGTTGGTTCATCAAAAACGGTATCCGGACAAAACCCCCAGCGGACAAAACCCCCACGGACAAAACCCCCAGCGGACATAACCCCCAGCGGACATAACCCCCAGCGGACAAAACCCCCACTGGACCTCTCCCCTATTTTTGTTATAAAATCTATTTTTTGGCCCTCGTTTTTATTAAAAAAATGTAATATATAATACCTGGATGAAAAAATATATATAAATACGTATTTTTAAGGGAAGTTGTTTTTCAAAGTACGCCAATAAGCTGCATTAGCCTGTCGAGCCACAGTGGTCAAAAGTCAATCTCTTATTAACTTTACATCAACAGGAAGCAAATCTTACAAGGTAAAAAAAACTAATTTAAAGGTTTTAGCCCAAGGTCAATACTGACCTTATCTTTATTCTACCTTTTAATTCTAGCGCCAGGCACACATTGTATAGCAGACGGTAAAACAAACAGCATAAGAACCACAGTGGTCGAAAGCCAATCCTTTATTTAGGTAAACAACATAGAAACATGCCTAATGATATACTGTGTTGACAGACATGATATCTCTTATATCGAAAAACATTTCACTTAGCCCATGGTTAACTTCGTATATATAGAAGTATTAATAATATCGACTTATATTCAATCTTAATGTTTTGGGGGTTTTGTCCGCTGGGTGTTTTGTCCGCTGGGGGTTATGTCCGCTGTGGGTTTTGTCCGTGGGTGTTTTGTCCGTGGGTGTTTTGTCCGCTGGGGGTTTTGTCCTACACTCATCAAAAACATAGTGATATGGGGTGTTTTTGTTGTTTTTTTTACAAATATTAAGGCTGCCAATATGACTGAGCACCGGATACAATAACATATAACTAATCAACTAATAATTTAAAGGGTTAAAAATTCAATGAAGGTTGACCCGTACAATCTTAATAGAATATAAGCCATTTGGGCTCTGCGTTAAATCGAAAGTAAAGAAGTAATGCAACAGTATTCCAGTTTAAAATACAATCATGAAAAAATCGGATCTGCCCGAAACCAAAAAAAATAACCCAACCTACCGATCAGGCCTAAGGGGATATAACTCTATGCAAAGGTTTTGAAGGGTGCAGCTAGTAATAATAACAGAACCAAATACATGTACAAACAATATTTAAAGTTGGCAGCATGTTATTTTATTTTTGTTTAAATTCACGTAATTGTATCTATTTTATGGCACTACTGTCATCAGACCCAGTAAAATTATCACATAAAATAAACTGAAGTTACAATATTATAATAAACATGTATTAAAGCATCTCCCAGGTTTTAGTGACCAGGGCCCTTCTTATGGGGGGCCCTTAGCAAACGTATCTGAGGGTGGGTGGTATAGCACTTGGTTTTATTGGAACTGGTACTGGAAAGGAAGCCCCTGGCCGGGCGGCTTTGGTAGCCCGGCAAAAACTAAAACGAACACAAAGGCGCCACACTTTTAAACAATTCTTCGCCTTTATTTGTGTTTAATGAAAAAGAAACCCGATAACAATGCGATGAATGGTGCGCATTTTTTAAAATATGTTTGTTTGTCTTTGATTTGAAGAATTTTAATTAGGAATAGATGGCATGTGTAGCTAACACAAACGATGGATTGTGTGGCTAACAAACACAAACGATGGATTGTGTGGCTAACAAACACAAACGATGGATGGTGTGACTAACAAACACAAACGATGGATTGTGTGGCTAACAAACCCAACCGAAGGATCGTGTGGCTAACAAACACAAACGATGGATGGTGTGACTAACAAACACAAACGATGGATGGTGTGGCTAACAAACACAAACGATGGATGGTGTGACTAACAAACACAAACGATGGATCGTGTGGCTAACAAACCCAACCGATGGATCGTGTGGCTAACAAACACAAACGATGGATTGTGTGGCTAACAAACCCAACCGATGGATCGTGTGGCTAACAAACCCAACCGATGGATCGTGTGGCTAACAAACACAAACGATGGATCGTGTGGCTAACAAACCCAACCGATGGATCGTGTGGCTAACAAACCCAACCGATGGATTGTGTGGCTAACAAACCCAACCGATGGATTGTGTGGCTAACAAACCCAACCGATGGATTGTGTGGCTAACAAACAAAAACGATGGATTGTGTGGCTAGCAAATACAAACGATAGATTGTGTGGCTAACAAACAAAAACGATGGATTGTGTGGCTAGCAAACACAAACGATGGATTGTGTGGCTAACAAACACAAACGATGGATTGTGTGGCTACCAAACCCAACCGATGGATTGTGTGGCTAACAAACCCAACCGATGGATCGTGTGGCTAACAACCCCAACCGATGGATTGTGTGGCTAACAAACACAAACGATGGATTGTGTGGCCCATCAAAGTTAAATTAAATGATTAAAAAAGATGACTTGTTTATCTCGTCATTTTATCATTGACAGGGATTTTTTTAAAAATCTATAAACTACCGTAATAAAATGTGTTCTAAATTTAGAAAAGAGCATCGTTAAGTCTTGTATACGGTGGTGTATATAACGCTTCATATGGAAGATAACAAAAAATGAAAGACTGCCGTTACTGAAAAACAAAAAGTAAAAAAATAAACCCTGCGCGCTGTTTAAAAAAAAAGCGGAACAAAGTTGACCCAATTATTATTTATACATGATATCAATTGTTATCTTTTTTTTTTAATCTATAGTATCAGTGGTTCTAAAATATTTTTTTTTAATAATTAGGATTGCACGAAAAGATACTCGATCGGCGTGCGCCCCCCCCCCCTCAAAATAAGCTAAAAAAAAAAAAAGAATTTCTCCACAAATTTTCTTTTCAAACCAAAAAATAAAATCGCATAAATTAAAATTCGCATTTAAAAAAAAAACAACTTTTTAGTGCATACCCTCCTCTCCCTCCCTTTTGGAAAACTGGATTTCTGCCACGATGATACCGGAAGGATGACATTACCATTTATAAAAGCACCACAATAAAGTACAGACACATGGTAAATGGGGGGGGGGGTCTCGTTGGGGGCTTGATCCAAAATAATAATAATAAAAAAAAAACCGCGCATTACCAAACATATAAAACATATTACAACATATAAAAAAATATAAATGAATTTCTACTTTGAACCATTACACTTAAATGTTTTTTTTTTGTTTTTTTTTTTATTATACATCAAATGGTACTGGGCAGCCCAAGAAATATTGAATTATTTCCTTTTTTACTTATTTGTGGTCTATTTTCACTCGTATTGTGCGACTTTCCACGGACGAGAGTTTAACGGAGAACCGAGCGGCTGTGAGCGACAGTGGCATTGCAAATCAAAAAGAATCTAAACGTATAAATAACCAACGTTCCCCCCCCCCCCCCCACAGCGGGCCGCTGATAAATTATTAAACGTCAACCGATCCACGGCGAGAATAAGGTTGGGGGAGTGGGGGCCACTGTGTTACGAAGGTTAGGGCAGAAAGAAAGTAATGATACAACCAATCACAGGTTAGGGCAGAAAGAAAGTAATGATACAACCAATCACAGGTTAGGGCAGAAAGAAAGTAATGATACAACCAATCACAGGTTAGGGCAGAAATTGAGTAATGATACAACCAATCACAGGTTAGGGCAGAAAGAGAGTAATGATACAACCAATCACAAACAAACATAGGGGCTGGTTTTTTTTTTGGGAACTTTTTATGATGTACCGGAACAGCAGCACTTGCCAGCCAGGCTTTACAGAACTGAGAAAGCAAAGCGATTCGCACTGAGCATATTAAACACACACACACACGCGCGCAACGCAAACACACACACACGTACACATACATAAAACCAGTCACCTACAAACAAGGGACTGGTTTTAGAAGTCTGCACTGCCAGCGAGGCTTTACAGCGCGTACACATTAGCAAACATTCACACACACACACACATGCATACAAACGAACACACTTACAGGCAGTGGACACTGAAGTTGGACACCGAGATTAATTCAAGATAATCATACGGACGTGGAACAACCCCCACCCCCTTCACCAGATAGGGAGGGAAAGGGGGGGGGGAAGAGGAGGAGTGTGGTGATTTCTGTTAGAATTTTTACAAAAAAATAAATAATAATAATAATGATAAACTAATTAAAGTACTAACACCAAAAAAAAAAATAATTACTGAACCAATATCACAGCCAGAAACTTCCTGATACATTTGTTGGGGCAACTAAATACTCTTAGCTCCCCCCCCCTCCCATTCTCCCCGTATTACCCAGATTTAATAGACATTAATGCTACAACAAAAGGAAAGGAGTGGTGGTGGTGGTGGGGCGGGCGCCGTTAGTAACATACTGCAGTTACTATACGGGTTTTGAATGCCCAATATCTATAGCACTCTTTTAAGAAAGGGGGGGGGGGGCGGGAGGCGGAATATGACAGATGGTTGTGCGGGTCAAGGGTTCGACCTGAGGGACCCTTCTCCGATTCCCTTGTGACGAGGACCTGGGGGGGGGCGGGGCGGGGCGGCTGCCCTGTTGGTCTGTTAGTCATGACAAACTTACTCATGAACAATATCAACACACACCGAACACAAGGATATAGCGTCGGCATGTACACAGTGGTCTCGCGAAAACATTGAATTAACAAATCATATATAATAATACTCATTTCCAGTGTGCGTTAAATCGAAAGTAAAGAATCAATACAACAGTATTCCAGTTTAAAATACAATCATGAAAAAAAAATCGGATCTGCCCGAAACCAAAAAATAACCTCGCCTGCCAATCAAGCCTAAGGGGATATAACTCTATGCAAATGTTTTGCAGGGTACAGCTAGTACATTATAATAGTGTAAATATATACAAGCAATGACAATGCTGCTACTGAGCTGAGCGCCAAAAAAATAATACGTCCTGCAAAAAAAAAAAAAAAAAAATAAATAAAGGGGGGGGGGGTGGGAGGTTAGGGTGGGGGTTGTTTTAAGCAGTGGGTGCTATTTTAAATTACAAGACCCCCCCCACCCACCCACCTCCCTTTCTCCCCCCCCCCACCCATATCCTCCCGCTCCAAGCCCACCTCTAACGCCCGTACGGTTTCATCTTAAGCATCCCTACAAATAAAAAAAAAAAAACTAGTAAGTCTATGGATGGGTGGGGGGGGGGAGGGGGGCACGTGACCTCAATATTTCTTGTGAATGAAAAAAAAAAACGTTACCGGGAGATAAAAAAAAAATGGAACGAGGGAGGAAACAGGATCGTGGCCGGGAGTGGGGAGGGGGAGGGGGGGGCGTAAGCGGAAAAGGGAAGGAGGTGCCTTCACAGCTGATAAAATTACGAGGCAATCCTCAATGCTTCTTCGCCTTTAACCCCCGTCGTAGCTTCTCTCCTTCTCTTTTTTTTTTTTTAGTGTGTGTGCATTATTCTACTGTCTTCTAATGCCTACGAACGATTCCCCCCACCCATCCCCCACCCCCGTTCATCCCCTCTCTCTCTACCACTGCACCCCTCCACCACCCCCTCCCTCCTTTCCAACTATTCCTCTTTTACTTCTTCCCGTTAGGGTCAAAAAAAAAAAAGCAAGTTGCTGCTAAGTTTGAAGGAGGAGGAAATAAAAAAACACATAACTAGGTCAAATTGGTGGGACGCAGGAAGGTTATGAATAGTTAACCTCTTTATTTTTAAATATGGCCGCTTTTTCCTCTCTAACCCCCCCTCCCCCCTCCGAACCTAAGAATAATCCGTTATATAAAACATCGGGCCCGTTAAATAACGAACCTTTTTTTTTTGTTTATACTGTTACTTTTAACCAAGTACATAAGCAAACCGATAGATGGTTCTAAAAATCTTTGCTATGCACTTCATCAGTTGAAATTAGCGGCCATTGTCACGCCAATATAGTCCGGGGGGGGGGGGGGAATCGAATTCTGTCGTTTGTTTTACTTGTAATGACGTATCTTTGTTTTGAATTCATTACCTTTTTTTTTTTAATAAAGTGTTTTCGCCCATTGTCGGTCACAGGAAGGGAGGAGGAGGGTGTCGACCTTGAACCAATACACTGCAGTTAAATCCCTGCCCCCCCCCCCCATCCTCGAATTCATCCCGCCCTGTTTCACCCCCCCCTCCCCACCCCCACAATTGACGATAATACTTTTTTTTTAAATTCTTCAATAGAACTCCACACAACACCTTACTCTCAATGTGAGATTAATAATATAACGTTTTTAAGTGTCGGAGCTTCGAACAACGTGAGACTCATCTATATACTGATTGCTAGTATCCGATGACAATATATATTATTATACTATGTATAAACATATTGCATATATATATATATATATATATATAGTATACGGTATATAGATGACTGACGGAGAGACACAGAGATAGATAGATGCTAAGCAAGGGCGCCGAAAGAGCGCTGTTCAATGTTTGTTGTTTTTTTTTTTGCACTTTTCAGATTGGGAGGAGGGCGCCGAAAAATGTAACCCACACAGGGAGCAACAAAAACTAGCTACGGCTCTGACACACCACACACAGTCACGCCATAGTCAGTTGCAACAAGATTAAGTGGGTGAAAGTAAGAAAGTTAAAAAAATAATAATAATAAACTATTCATCTCATCTTTACGGTGATTCACTTCACACACATATATAGACAGAAACACCAGACAGACTAGGGCAGGGGGTCGGCAACCTACGGCTCGCGAGCCGCATGCGGCTCTTTCGATGACAAGTTGCGGCTCTTTCGATGTCAAATTGCGGCCTTCCAGTTCCATGCGAAAATAATAATAGTTATATTATTATATATACCTAATCCTAAATCAAATCCTAATCAAATACCATAATAGTGAAACAACAATTTTAGTGGCTCTTTAAAAAAACTGAGAAAATTGTAAAATTATTACTTTTTGGCTCTTCCGTCTCAAAAGGTTGCCGACCCCTGGACTAGGGTAAGGCGGTAAAAGACTGTGGATAGCTCGAATTCGTTCCTATATCTACGATATTCAACCCGAACTTTTTTTTTAAGTTTACATTTACCGCATGATGTTTGTTTCGTTTGTTGTTTGTGTGGACCGTTTAAAAAAAAAACATTTAAGAAGCACGTGGAGATATCGCCAACAGGACAGAGAGAAAAGTCCAGTTGTTGTAAACGGTGTGACACCCTTTCACTCACACACACAATAAACAGCAGTTGTGTGTGTGTGTGTGTGTGAGAGAGAGAGAGAGAGAGAGAGAGAGAGAGAGAGAGAGAGAGAAAGAAAGAGAGAGAAAGAGAGAGGCGGAGTTCTCGAAACAATCGTATTTAAATATAGGTCAAGTTTATGGTGACTGCCCCTATTTAGCCCCACTTTACGTTAACAACAACAGCAACAAAAATAATTTCACGTAACAACAAAATTAGGGGAAAAAGGGGGGGGGGGCGTGGGAAATAATAACTAGCAAGTACCGGAAAAGGTCATTTCACACCGCTCCCCTCCTCCCCCTTCCTCCCCCCACGAGGTATCAGGCACCAGTGGCGTCGAGTCGCCGGTATGTCTAGCTTTTACCCTCTTCCCGTACAAAACTCCACCCACCAGTGTCCATCATTGAGCATCGTTTTTTATTTACATATGAAAATGTACGTGTTGACCGTGTGCTATTGGATTAGCTCTGTTCATTATAACAATAATAATTACAGAATTGTGCATGCAAGCACCGGTGGTGGCACTCATACTGCTCGCTCTTATATTCATTCATATCTTTTCTTTTTATCCCCCCCCCCCATTAAATTTTGTCAATTTTTGCGACTTTTCATTACACACTGACTGGACAGTGACTCTTTACGACCTCATGATTAGACCCCCCCCCCCGTCCCCCGATGTTAAGTGTGTGGAAGGTGGTGGGGGGGGGGGGAGGTACAAGGGGGATTTAATGCCACATTTCATGAATTAAGGCCCGAGGGTACGGTGATGTTAGTGCCCCCCCCCCCCTAGGATGTATACTTCAAGAAATATCATAGCGGCCTAGGCAAAAAAAAAGAGCTTTTGTTTTTTACCCTGATATGAATTTTATTGATTTCACTTTTGAGATGCTCCATCTTTGAACAAAGCTTTGCACCCATGCGATGCCCGAAATGCACCACAACACCCCCCCCCACCACCACCACCGCCACTGGTGCCGAGTGCCGACTTTCGATTGCCAGCCACCAGTACTATCAAGCCCCCCTACACACACCCCCCGCCCTCTTTCCACACCCTCCAAAGCGGGGAATCACGCACATCCAAATGTGTCTAAAAATAGCCCCTGCTAAGTTCTAATACGGGGGCCCACTAGCACGCAAATAGCTCACCAAATAACCGCCGCCCCCCCCCCCCACACACACACACCAAAGCTATCATCTAAAGATGGACGTATTCCGCACAGTTTATTTGTTCACTGAAGCCAAAATTATAAATAATGATTAATTAAAAAAAAAAAAGAGTCAACAACAGGCGCCTGTGTGGGTGGGGTGCGGGGGAGTGTTTCCCCTTCCCTCCCTCCCCCCACTGGCGGCGCCGTTTATCGTTTATGGTCATCTGCGTGTTGCCGGAAATAAAATGACCGATTTAGCAGGAAATAAAAAAGGAGAGGGAAATGGGGGAGACCGGACTGTGGTGGACACACACAATGCAGAGAAAAGAAGGTTGACGATTGACGACGACCGAACGTGGCGTTATAAAAAGATATTTTTAGTGCAACCAGTGTTGCCAGAGAGCGCCACTTTTTCAAAGGGACGGCGTTACAACAAAAAAAAAAGTAGCGCAAAAAAAAAAAAACAACTATCGTTTATTTACAAAGTTAAAAAGCTGATTATTATTTTTTTTCTTCAAGGCATTACGTTACCTAAGTCTAAACGTTTCTGGTAGTGCTGAGCGGAGATTGAAAATTTTTGAAGATGAAGATTCACATCCACTCCAATACTGAGTTATACTGAGGACGTTATTGTTATTTTTTGGGGTTTGCAGCAGTTAGCTGTAATATTGTAAATATTGTCGTTTCGGTTTATAGCTGTTAGCTGTAATATCGTAAATATTGTAATTTGGGTTTGTAGCAGTTAGCTGTAATATCGTAAATATTGTCGTTTCGGTTTATAGCAGTTAGCTGTAATATCGTAAATATTGTAATTTGGGTTTGTAGCAGTTAGCTGTAATATCGTAAATATTGTCGTTTCGGTTTATAGCAGTTAGCTGTAATATCGTAAATATTGTAATTTGGGTTTGTAGCAGTTAGCTGTAATATCGTAAATATTGTCGTTTCGGTTTATAGCAGTTAGCTGTAATATCGTAAATATTGTAATTTGGGTTTGAAGCAGTTAGTTGTAATATCGTAAACATATGCAACTTACAACAAGAATAATAACAACAACACACGTCCACCAAACAGGTAGAAAAAAACTGTCCGAGATTACAGACCAAGAAAGTTGAAATCGATAGATCGTGGGGGGAAACGAGACACACCCCCGCGCACGTTGCTATGGAAACTCTAGGCGCTATTTTAAAAAAAAATCTAGACAACATCAAAGATAAAAATAATGTGAACTAAAGAAGGCTGCCTGAGAACAGCCCCACATATTGAGGTGGGTTGTCTCTGGGGTTTATATATCAACCGACTTAAAAAAAAAAAACCGGTTGTCGAATGCTTCGAGATTCGTAAAAAAAAAAAACCGGTTTTTCTCCGTCGGTTTTTAAAAACCGACAATCCCTAGTACTTTCCATAAAATTAAAAAGTACTTTGTACTCCCCCTTGGGCCCATTGTATATTGTTAACTACGGCGGCTGTGCATAACAACAGAAAACAATTGATTATGTATGTTTTAGATTGGTTTTGATTTGCAACCGCTCAGCTGGTTTTGATTTACAGCCGCTCAGTTCCCGGTTAAACCTCTCCGTCCGTGGAAAGTCACACAAGCCCGAGAGAAATACACCTCAGTAGATTATAAGAAAATAATTTAATAATTCTTGGGCGGCCCAGTACCATTTGATCCACGGACCGGTACCGGTACCGGTCCCCGGACCTGGGGTAGGGGGGACCACTGGTTGTAAGATCTAAGAGAATTTTATCTCATCCTTACAGGGAGGGGACTTCACACACAAACACACATACCTTACAAAAATTAAGCCAAATTTGTATAATAAAAATTTACATATTATATGCTATTATGTTATGGTTTTTTTTTATGAACAAATCAATTCACAGACCTTGAGGTTGCTGTTGTCAACGGATGCTTATGTTCAATGCAGATATGCACAACACTTGATGCAAACACAATGTGAGTTATTGTGGTGATTCACACTTTGATGCGTGAGTCAAAAACGATGTACGATAAAACTCACAACACAGTACACAAATAACATTAAGTAGTGATGAGAGAATAGGCGGCAATCTACATAAAGGTGTGGGGTGTGTGGGGGGGGGGTGGGGGTGGAGACGAGAGAGAGAGAGAGACACTATCTGACGGTGTTATTAAAACGCAGTGGCTACGGTTCGGTCCGACCGAACGCGTGTTTTTTTTTTCGGGTACCAGCCTTACTTATTATTGCATAGCGGCCGAGTCGCTGCACTGAGCTATATAACAACATAATTTATTTTTTTTTCAGAATTTTTTTTTTCAGGATTAGGGTTAGGGATAGGGTTAGAGATAGGGTTAGGGTGTAAAGCAATATTATCTATGGCTGGTACCCGAAGTAAAAAAAATACGGGTTCGGTCGGACCGAACCGTAGCCACTGCCTTATTAAAATGGGAACTTCGAGCAAGACAAGGAACCTGGTTGGTTTGTTTTCAACACTGTTTAAAAAAAAAATCCAAGTGTGACAGCACATCGGTTAGTCTATTTTCATAACATAAATCACCACATGTATTATAATGGGTTTGGTTGCGGGGTGGGGGGAGGGGAGGGGAAGAAGGGGCGTTGTGTTAAAAAATGTTACTGCGCAGTTAATTCTGATCATTAGGACACGACTATTATTTTTCGCAGAAAGGGCTTGGGGGCCAAACACTGGCTTAACTCACTTCAGTGCAGGCCGGGTTGGTTTTAGGCCTGTAAGACTTATGGTTGTTACCTGTGTTACTTTGTTGAAAAAAAAAGATGTGTAACATTACTGGGCTAGTCGTCGTGTCGTCGCATTGCTGAAATAATTACGCGTGTACCATTATTGAACCAAAATAGTCGTGTTACCCTGTTGAAACGATGACATGTGTAACATTACTGAGGTAGTTAACAATCTGTGTGTTGTATTATCGCTGAAATGATTACATGCGTAGCATACGTAACTGTTAACTAACAAGTTGTGTTAGATTTCTATTGCATTATTGAAGCAACTAACATTATAATTATTGAATTAATATTGACTGCTACGTGATTCATTTGAATGCATTATCTTTCATATATAAATAAATAGCCTATATATAGTGTTTTGTACATCAAATGGTAATAATTCGTCTAAATACAACTTAAGTATATTGATTTCTGTTTAAATATAATTCGTTCTCTTTAAAATGAACGAAGTTGGCTACATCTCAAGCAAAAAATATTAGTACACATTTTTTTATTATATCATTCTTTGTTTAGTTGTTATTAAAATTTTAATTGCCCTTATAACAAAATCAGGGGAGGTGTAATAGCCACGCGGTGAGTAATGCAACTAAAAGACTCATCCACGTCAATTAAAAAAAGCGTTACACTGTGTGCTCGGAAATAGGCTATGTTGCGGCGAAAATTCAATTAAAGTGCGAAATCACAACTATCATATATATATATATATATATATATATATATATATATATATATATATATATATGGGCACAAGAACAGCCCCTGCTTCATATCGATAAGACGAGGGTGGTACTAGGGTGAAAGGGTAAAGGGGGATACGCGGGGCCGGAGAGGACAAAGGGCAAGCGCTCAAACTGTTTGAATTGTTGCAAACATTCCTGCCAGGGAGTTGGGGGCGGGGGTGACTTACTGGTTCGAATTTAATAGACCACTAACAGATAACAGCCTTTTTTTTCTAATACCGCAGCGAATAGTGCCAGAATGATAAGAAAGAATCCTGTGTAACATACTCTCTGCAATGTCACATTTTAAAAAATATAAAACCATATCAAAACCACGGTTTACGTTAGTTGATATGTCTTGGAATGTCCCTTCTTTATGGTCTGGGTTGAATTTAAAGTTCAGAAAGTCTGAATAAGTAGCATTAAAAAAATATCTCGATTTTTTTTGGCATTTTCGTAATAGTGTGATATAATCTAAATAAATTAGAACGTATGCTAATATTAACGATGGTTTATCAAAATATCATTTAAATTCAGTTTCACTTCATGAAAGAATTTCGCTAGTCATGATTGTTTTATGTTTCTACGGCTCCCCCTCGGTTAATATTTACCTATTTATTGCACTTTTTATTGATTTTACTGCCGGCGCAATATTACGATATTAATGAAAGGCTATTTAGCGCCAAATTTAATTAATTTGAATAGTTACAAACAAATAGTAAACAGAGAGGAAAGATATTTCTCTAAAAATTGATGCAGGTAGATGGAAATTTTAACGTGGTCTTATTTTTTTTTAATGTGATGAGGAGACAATTTAACATTGGGTTCATTTGGGAGTTTTTTTTTGTTTTGTTTTTTTTTCTTTCTGGTCGCCATGGAGATGACGTGAGCTACAAATCATCTAAAGGAATTCGTACTAGGAAGGGACGATATGTGTGCTGAGACAAATGTCTCTCAGACACGTACTACTCAACCCAATGGCCGGTCTTATTACCAAATTACGTTTTATGTTCTACTCAGACCATTGAACCGCACTATGAAATAAGAACATCGATAGTCTATATCAATTTGCTGTTAACGGCGTGCCTTAAAACCTTATTTCGATAGGTCTATAACATTAACGTGGGCGTGGTAGGAAAGTGTTGACATATTATTAAAAAAAAATTGTGGGGGAAAAAAAAAGAATGCAGAAATGAACATCAGAAAAGTATCTATACGTATTATCTAAAAAAATTGTTTTTGATTATCACGGAAGATTTTCCCCCGCCTCCTCTCTTGGTGTATTAATTACACACTATCGCTTTTGTAGGTTGATTTTTTTTTTCCGTTTTAGAGAAAAAATGTGAACTAAGTAACAAACGGAACATTTGATATCGAAGATCAATAATGTCACCAACCATTAGTTGTAATGTACACACCACTGGTGTCACAACGGTTGATGTATAAGTAACGAGCGAAAGTTTATCTGTATGTTTTGTTTAACCGGCATCAGAACCCCCCCCCCCCCAATCTTTCTCTCCATTAGGTATTTTTTGTTTATTACAACAACTGAAGCCGTGTTGGTAATACTCACTATATACTTTGGTGTCATCTTTTCTTTTTCTCTTCTTTTGTAAATGAACCATCTAAAAGGTTTGCATATGTGAGTGTGTGTATGTGTGTGTGTGTGTGTGTATGCGCCAGTATAAAATCTAAGCGCTTTAGCCAACACACCCATTGAAATCATTAAAAGCAAAAAATAACTGTAAGAAAAAACAACAACACTATTTCTATGCTTACAGACAGACACACACAAAAGCGGTCGAGAATAGTCAAGATAGAAACTAGCATTAAGTCAGGAGGTTGGGGGTGGGTGGGTGGGTGGGGGGGGGTTAAGTTATCAATGCTTTAGTAGGTCATAGAAATAATAATTGTAAAGACCATGTTCAGGCCCCAGAGGCCATTGCATCAATATAGACACTAGTTGTTTTTTCATGTACAGCAGAGAGTTGTTTATAATGTACAGAAGAGAGTTGTTTATAATGTACAGCAGAGTTGTTTATAATGTACAACAGAGAGAGCTGTTTATAATGTACAGTAAAAATAATTTGCTTAAAATGCAGTTAAAAAATTGTTTAAAATGTACACCCAACAAAATAGTTCAAAATTACAGTCAAGGAAATCTTTATGATGTACAGTCCACAGGCTTGTTTTAAGCTAGCCATCAGTAACTTTGAAGTGCAATTTTTGATCAGTTAAGGAAACTACAATAAAATCATGGTTTTGGTGTCCAAAATATGACAGTTAATATCTAACAATAAAAATTTTTCATGCCAAAACACCGTTTAAAATTTTAATTTCATATTCTTATCTCATTTTACTCAAAGAATTCCCAAATGTTAACTTCACACATGTTGTTATTAAATTCAAATTATTATTATTCATTCTCTGTTGATAAATGAGATAAAATAATTATTGTTTTCTACTTACAATACAATGATTTTATACAATGAAATGTAATGTAATTATTAACTGAATGAAAATATTTGTTATGAAAAAAATAAATTGTTAATTGTGGAGCTGGGCAGTGAATAATAATAACAAGTGACCTTAGTCACATTTGGAGATAAAAGGAAAACAGTTTTGGATTTACTAAAGAAAATGTAGTATTAAAATTTTTATTACAAAAGTTTTTGAAATTTTACAAAGTATGATGACTAAAGATTATTCTCTATTTTTTTGCCTTAATTTCATACTATGTAAAATCTCAACAATATAATTTTGGTGCTTGCTAACCATTATTTACTGCAGAGCCCCTCAGTTATTTGTATGGTGCTTTTTTTTTTTTACTGGTACTTGTTGCAGATAGTTGCAATCATACAGATGTAAAATTATAAGGAGAACTGAATTGTTTCATTGTGGTGTTATTATTCACACCAACACATACATACTAAATTGGCTCTAGCACAAGTATCCATCAAAATAAATGTTAGTACTGCACTGAATGATTTTTAAGATAATAATATTGTTTTGTGTATTGATGAATTATTAGCATATGTTTTTATATTTTGCTATTTATTAAGTGGAAATCCTGAATGATATTTTGCAATAATTTGGTCAATTAATGATAATAAATAATGTCCTGATAAATATGTAATATTTTGCTAAGATTTCTTTGAAGAATGCAAAATTTAATAATAATAACAAATGTAGAGATGTTTTAATATTTTTATGAAATGTCTGTGTGCATTTTTTCTATTTATGTATATTTAAAAAAAAAGAAAAAATGTAATAGAATTTACTGTGATTAAAGGTGTGTTTTTATTGATGTATTATGTGTTTTTTTTTATTTAATATATTGGTTATATGATTGTGTTGGCTATTTATTGTACTCTCAGTGACAAGTATTTTAATTATACTTTATCAACATATTGTTAAAAAAAATTTTGACTATTTGTTTTTAAAAAAAAAAACTATAATTTTATGAAAACTGAACTAATGAAATAACTTTTTTTTTATTTTAATCATTTTCACAAACAATTATTTATTACTTGCATCCTGCTGAAATAGTAATTACATATTTTGTTTCATGGTAATATTAATGATTCTCTCTTTTTTTTAAATGATATTAGAGACACATTTATTTTTTTTAAAATCCGCCACATAAACAGATGTAAGAGTTAGGAGGCAAGGATATAGGAAAAGGGCTCAACAAATGCTGTCCCAAATGGTTGTCATAGGATATACAACTCTTCCCTACATGGTTTACAGCATCTGTTTTGTACATTTTAAACTGATTATTTATTACATATAATATATATATATATATATATATATATATATATATAAAGACATTTACTTAAATTACAATCAAATTTGGTACATTGCAGACTCTTTTTAAGAAAAGTACTACATTATTCAAGTTGAACTCAGTGCAAACAAGTCAACAAATAAGTGGTCACATGGCTGATGTTTTTTTCCCCTTCAAGTTTTGTCAATTGTGGCGCCCTGCGGACCTCCACCCCACACCATCCCCCCATCTGCTACTTTTTTTTCCCTTGAGATTTATAACTTTACCCTCCTAGGTGGATTCTTCCATCTTTTCAAAAGTTGGGTGGGGGAGGGGGGCTCAAGTTAATTTCAGGTCATTCCGAAATCTCCAGTTCTCTCTGCATCTACATTTTCTCCCCAACCCATTTCATTAACCCTCACGTCACCAGGAGAGATAGGGAGAAAATAAATAAATTAAAAAAAAAGATGGCGTTAAAGAAAAGACAATGGGCCCGGCAGAACAAACTGGGCAGACATTGTCGTCTGCTAGCTTCTCGGTTTACCTGGGCCAAGACACGTCGTGGGCGACTTCCCGCCACCCATCTTTTCACGGTTTATACCAGACGACATTTATTCTACATGCTTGGGTTGGAGAAGGGGAAAAAAAATCTGGGAAGGAAAGAAAGATAGCCGCGCGATATAGGGAACTTAGATAAAGGATGAGGGTGGTGGTTGGAGGAAAAAGGGGGGGGAGGTTAGAGAAAATTCCAAATCAACATATTAATTTTCAAATAAACCTTTCACTCATCACTTTATTCCAAACTATCTTCTTGTGAACACACGAGTAAGATTGCTTTGGCGTTTTGAAAGGGAGAGGGAGCATTGCTCGATAATAGGTTACTTTGCGACAAAAATGAAAACCTTGATTTGATGCCTCATGCAGTTGTTAAAGTGTTGGATTTAACAGTCTTCGTAACGTTAAATATTACATAGGTACACCATACAAAAAAATCCATATTACACTTTTAAAACGTTTTTCGTTTCAATAAGTACAAAGTAAAACAGCAATTATGGCCACAAAATGTTATTCATTCAAAGAGAGTTTAGTTTTTAGCAATATAACTTTAATCTTAATTAACTTGGTATCACTTAGAGGGTGCATTAAACTGTGTTCTTTTGACAATGAAATATAATTGCCAGGAGGTGTTGATTATGTACAACAATAGTATGTAGAAAAATCTGGCATTTTTTTTTTAAGGAAGAAAGGAGTTGATGGGTGGTGGTGGGTTCCAAAACAGATTACTATTGTAAATGAAATAAGCATCTTACCTGTTGCCATTATTTAGTCGGTTTTTTGACCGCTTGGTCCACCAGAATGGTACAAAAATAAAGTAACAAATAATCCCCAAGTCACTGCATACAAGACCTAAACAGCTTGCTGAATCCTCTGATGTTACTAATTTTTTTTTTTTTTTCAAAAAATATTTTTCTTAGAATCTATCCGAATCCACGATGCGAAATAAAATTAGCAGGAATAATAATGGCATCATCAGGCGATGGAATGAAGCTGTGACACAAACTTGTATAAATATATATATTTATACTAAAGAATAACAATAAGTTTGATTCGTCCTCGTTCTTATGCGAGCACAGCTAGCGAGAAAAGAAATCGTAGCACACTGGCGGGAGAGTTTTTTTTTTTTACACAGAACACATCTCGGGATCCTACACAACAGCGTAGAAAATCACACATGTGCTAGTCCGGAGTCAAAAGTGAATTACAACTGGGAAAAAAAAGCGTTGAAGCGTTAGTTTTCGCTGTAGATTTTACTTTAATGTAATAAATTACCAAATTCCAAAACGATGTGTGATCAAAACAACTTTAGGAAGCGATTAAACGTGTATATGTTTAAATATCGGTATTTGGCATCGAAAGTATTGTCAATCAGCGTCCGAATGAAAAAAATGTGCTCGGTTTTATTTTGTTCACACTATGCTCGTATCAAATGACATTCGACTTCCATTGTAGTCCATCCAAAAGTCAGGCTAGAAAATAATAATCCACGGGACCCCCTGACATCGGTGAAGGAATGCCGAAACGAAGGACTCAACTAAAGGGGGCCCTTACTGTTACCATCCGAAACAAACAATACATTTCTCCACAGACGAGCATGTGTGTGCTACCGAAATTTTTACGAAAATGCGGAAGATGAAAAGAGAAGAGGGGGAAAAAAAAAAGAAAAGTAGAGAGCCTTGGGCTCCCCCTGAAAAAAAAATACTTAAAAAAAAAGTAGCACTTCGGGATTAGTACGCTAACTTTTCTACCATGGCTTCCTAGCACGCATTTGGGGAGGACACATTTTTTTCCAACCAGAGAGGGTCGAGAGAGAAAAGAGAGCTGTGAATTATATAAAATATCTTAGTTCCCCCCACCCATCCCCTATTTCTTCATTCAGATTTAGACAGAACAATGCGCAGCGAAGGCGAGAGGGAGAGGTTTGATAGTGGCAACCATGTTCATGACCTACTTCCAAAAAAAAAAAGTCGGGAAGATTTGGAGGGGTGAAGGGGGTAAACATTAGAAATGACAGGTACACCGCGTTATTTCAAGTGCGCAATTCATTTTTTTACCCTCTCTATATTATTTTTTGCGCCTGCTGCAGCCGCGAGAAAGTAGGAGGGGCCTATTCGTAGATAGGGCGGAGCGAGGAACGTTTTGCGCGGCATGTGGTTGGAGGAACTATTTTACAAGCCTCCGTTACAGAGCACGCGAGTCGAGGATAACAAATTTCTCCGCGCGATCAACGGCAGCATTATTTCTAACGCACGCGACAATTAGTGACCTCGATGAACTGGAAGCACAGTAAAGAGAGAGAGAGAAAAGAGAGATAGAGAGACGCAGAAGTACGGCTCTCTCAGAACATAAGTAGAAGATAATTTCTTTATTATCTCTGAAAATTGTTATCTTAAAATTGTAGAAAAGTATATAAATGAAAAATAACAATGGTAAGATCAATAAATGCGGTAAATCAACAAATTATGCATTACGACATAACATATTTCTAGATATGATATGCATAGATAGCTACTTTTCACCTAATTAACGGGCGAATTCTACAATAAATTCCAAGCTTCGAGCATTAAACTGAAATAGTGCTAAATTAAAAACTCTATACTTCATATATGTAGCAGCAGCAGTTCTATTGTAAGTTCGATCTCATTACAGATAGAAACATATTGTTAAATATTTGCCACCTAGTCAACCAGGGGCAGACTTGGGTCGGTTGTGGGCCCCCGGCGTAGAAGACCAACTTGGGCCCCCAAAAATTGGTGTGAAATAAAAAAGGGGGCATAAACTGGATATTAATTGGGCTCTATGCCCCCCCCCCACCTCCATATCATAAGGCAGGGCACAGAAGTGCGTCAGGGGGTTTCATTCGTTAAAATATCCGCCACTGTAGTTACCCACTGATAATAATAATGTCGGCCAGACACACACACACACATACAGAGTTTCCTTTTTTTAATAGCTGCTCCCCCCCCCCCTCCCATCAAAACCACCCAAACAAGACAATGAACGTATTAGCAATATGCTTGTCGTTTCCCCCAAGCAACAATGTCATGTGTTTATAGCCTTGGTAGAAAATACAACAACACAATTTCCATTTTTAGGCATCGAATGCAGAGCTGTCCATATGGGTTACCCAGCGCCTACCCTGCCCTGCCTCCCTGCCCTCCCCCCACCCCACCCCCTCCCTCACTCTTTCCGCAATACCCACCCTTAAGCCGTGCTTGAATTCCGCCATACTGCGCAAAAGCATAAAAACATAAAATTTCTGCACAAAAACAATAAACATAGTGGAAACATTGAGAAAGATCAATTCCTTCGAATTCTGTGATTTTTTTAGAATAGACAGCAGTAAAATACGGGAACTGTTTTATTTGATTGTCTTCTAAACTTCCTACACCTCTTTGTGTAATGAATGATTTTTTCAATACAGATTTAAAACAACAACAAGTCGCTGTTGGGAATGAGGATGTTTATCTTTTACCCTTTACACCACTAAAGGGACAGATTTTTTGAATTCGGCAAAAATTCCCCTTGGCTCTCACCAAGGATCGAAACCTACGACTCTGAGATCAAAGGTCTCTAGAATTAGAATCTATTAATAGTAAACGGACGACGAATATCCTATTTTATTGACACAACACATATGCTAAAAAGATATATTCAAGTTTCGGGGGAAGGGGGGGGGCTATCATCTAGAAGTATCAAGGCGAATAATGATTAGTACCGGCTTATGGACATTTTTTTTTTTTTAAAAGAGAGAAATTTAAGAGAGAAATATTCTTAATAACGAATGGGGAAAAATTCCATCTAGATATAGTTCATTGATAATCAATGGACCAGTCATTAAATGAAATCGAGCAATGTTTGGTTAAAGCACTACGTTTCAAAATGGGTCTACGAAATGAAGATGAGTAGTCTATAATATTTCATTACTTAGTTTTATTACGTAAAATACTGCACTGCATTTTCAATAAAACCTTCACTTCTCAGTCCAAGTGCCAAAAAAAAAAAAAGCGTGTGCCCCATGTGTAATGAGTGACATGAACAACGCATTCATGCATTCTGCTCACATAACTATAGCATCAAACATACATAGCCTGTAGGGTGGAGGAGGGAGGTGGGTGAGGACTTCCGGATATATTTGGGATTCTGGGCAAAAGTATAAATCGGGGCCCCACGGCATCAGGTTGGATAGAAATGAGTGCCGTACGGTGGCCCCTCGGCAGTAGTGGGTACATCACGTGCGCTACATATAACAACAAAAAAAAAACAACGTGCGAAAAGGGCCCGCAACTATTAAACAGGTGACCTGATAGAAAGAGAGTAATGTGGGGTGGTGTGGGTGTGTGTGGGGGGGGGGGGCGGGCGGCGCCTGTTATGGCCACATCTGCTCTTGTGATTTAGCCGACCGGCCCAATGATGGGGGGGGGAAGGGGGGGAAGCTGAGTAACAATGAAAACCATGGGCGTTATCTCTATGTCCATTGGTCAGTAGTTGAGCCTGTAGTGAGGTATATGAACCGCGTGACGAGCGGTGGTGGGTGTAGAAGGAACTCCCCCCTTCCCCCCCCCCCCCCCACAAAAAATATAATAATAATAATACCAGAGAACAGGTGTGATGGGTGTGAGGGAAACACCCGGTGCCCCGGCGGTACTCTCAGAGGTCGACACAGTTTGATGGTGTCTCGGCCTAGTCGAAAGACACGATACACTGAGGCACAGTTGTGGGGGGGGGGGGGTGTCGGCCTAGTCGAAAGACACGGCCCATTGGTACCTTCTTCACTGTGTATTTAGTGGAAATTCATTATTTCATAACATTTAACGTTAATAAATACTGTAACAGTCGAGAAGGGTGGGGTGGTGGCATGATTGCATCCGTTTTGAAAGTCATTGGTACTTGAAAAGAAAACAAAATAAATATAAAAGAAAAAGGGGGGCGGGATTGGGTGTCGTGTGTACTGTGCACCTTAGACGGATCGGCCTATTTATTTCGCCTATCCCTAAGAAATTGCTGAGGTATATACCCTATGTCACAGTGGTCTCTTAACTGGACATTTGTTGACACTTTTAATATATTAAATGATGCACCAGTGTAAATTAGTGGGGATGCTCACCTTCATGCGCATGTGAATTTAATTTACGGTATTTTGTTCAAATACAGTATTTTGCAGTTCATTTCTCTGCACACTTCATACAAAATTCATGCAATACAGCGCACGGAATTTATAATCTTAAATGAAGTTAGATTATAAAAAAAAAAGAAATTTATTTAATGATTAATGAAATCGGATCTCACTATAGTTGGAGAGTAAACTGATGTGTGCTTGCGGTCGTTTATAATTTAAAGACATTATTTTGTTTTAGATCCACAACTTTATCAAGACATATACATAACAGCATATACACAAGCAGTTATCCACATTAGAATTGAAATCAAACACACTGTGTAGCTCTAATGTTCTACAGATTGAATGTAAGTCCATTCAAATTATAGGACTTGGACATAATAGCATAAGAAATATTTGTGAAGAATATCAACTTAAATTTGTAACATTAGACTAGAGATTTATATTGATCTGTGTAAGTTAACAACTTAGCTCTAGTTCAAATCCTATCACATCAAACAGCTTTGAAAATTTCTAGGGCAGCACACTAGTTCTGTATGTGGACACATTTAAGACCCAAATGATAAACACCTAACATTGAAATTGAGGAGAATAGTATGTAGGATTATATTAACTGGAGATAACTCATGGAACATTTCTGAACATATTCTACCCCCCCACACACACACACAAACATATACACTGACTTTGTATATTAGAGCATACATGTTATGTTAAATGGGTGTAAGTGTTTGAATTACAGATGTAATTGGAGTAATGTTAACAATAGTATAATACCACTACTAGGTGGAGGAGTTGAGAGATGCATAACAAAGGTACATGATTGGGCAGAGAGAAAGGTACATGATTGGGGTGTTTAAGGGCAGAGAGAAAGGTACATGATTGAGGTGTTTAAGGGCAGAGAGAAAGGTACATGATTGGTGTGTTTAAGGGCAGAGAGAAAGGTACATGATTGGGGTGTTTAAGGGCAGAGAGAAAGGTACATGATTGAGGTGTTTAAGGGCAGAGAGAAAGGTACATGATTGGGGTGTTTAAGGGCAGAGAGAAAGGCGCATGATTGGGGTGTTTAAGGGCAGAGAGAAAGGCGCATGATTGGGTCTTTAAGGGCAGAGAGAAAGGTACATGATTGAGGTGTTTAAGGGCAGAGAGAAAGGTACATGATTGTGGTGTTTAAGGGCAGAGAGAAAGGTACATGATTGTGGTGTTTAAGGGCAGAGAGAAAGGTACATAATTGGTATTTAAGGGCAGAGAGAAAGGTACATGATTGTGGTATTTAAGGACAGGTATCAATAGAAATTGATAATGGATGGGCCCTTTAGGCAATGGGAAGGGAGAGGGTGGGTTATATTTAAGAATGCCCTGAGGTAATCAAAATGTGTGTAGAAAATTTAGGGCAAGGGGGGGGGAAGACATGTATAGCTAGCTGTAAGACATACAACATCAACTCTTAACTATTGAAAACACTTTTCTAGTCACAGTTTAACATATATAGTTTTGGAAAAATCAAGTCTGTCTTCACCCAATAAGATGTTAGTCAGTTTATATTGACAAACTTTTAATAGAAAACATAAATAAGTTCAGCTAAAAACAATCAAAACATTTAGTGTTTTAGTCATACAGGTAGACTCCAATAGGGGGATTCCACTCACAATACAGGATAATATTTCTGTTAATTGGAGAAGGAAATCATTCATTAAAATTAATACCTTAGCTTTTAAAGCTGTTACTCTGATTAATGTTGATTTTTGCCTGTAGTTAAATGTGTTCTCATTAGATAACGACAACGAAACATATAAAAAAAAAGATCACTAAACTATGTTTACATAGTGATGAAATTTGGTTAAAAAACTGCGACATTTTAATACAGAAAATGGACAGTTCTGCTCATAAATGCATTATTTTTAGATCGTTTCAAATTATTTATGCTTTTTCATTATAAAAAAAGATAACATAAATCACAAGAAATGAAATGCTAATAACGTGAACTGCAGAAATTATTATTTAAAAAAAAGGAATCAGAAACAGGTTAACCTAAATCATGAGCATGTTTATCTCAACGACCGATTTAACACAATAAGTAAAATGTTTCCAGGTTGAAAGAATTAATGAGTTTCTTAAGTTATAACACACTAGCGGAGCATACAACATGTTTATTATTAACAAGTGCGTCATAAACTGACAGAAGAGGTGAATTTTCTGGAAAAAAACAATCGTATATCGATAACAGGTTTCCGCCGACAAAAATTCTCAAATGACGGGCCTGCGAAGCGACAAGAAACCACAACGATATTCATTTACCTTGAGCCATGGTCGCTAGGCTGCTGACCAGCTGTCAAACAAATAAAGGAAATAAACAGGGTCAGGGCTGTCCAGCTCTTGGTGGTCAGTTTTACAGCCTAAACAAAAAAGCCTCGAGGCTTTTGAAAATAGCCGTATCGATTATTAACCTCAAGTGTATCCTCACTAGGCTTTTAAAAATGAGACGGCGCAGGTCTCATTTCTAGACCAAGATGGAGACACACACACGCGCGCGAGCACGCACTCACACTAATGACAGGGGAGGGAGAGGAGGATAGTTTCCGGATATGTGATTGGTTCGTCTTTTCAGAGACAAGGCTGGCTATTGGTCGATACTACAAGCAGTGGAACTATCGAAAAAAAAAAAGAATAATAGGTTGTTGTTGTTTTTTCTTTTCTCTCTTTTCGAGCAGACGATGAATCCTGACATGACGACAACAATATCAACAAAAAAACATGGCGATCTGGCCGCACGTGCGATCAACACGCTGTATATTAAAGGCCTATACAGCAAATCTATATTATACAGATTATGATCATAATGCTATGTTCGGAAGATAATCCAAATACAAAAACACAACTGTGATTCTGGTTACCGTCTGGTGTTTCCCCTCTTCATCCAATGGTGCTGTGCGTTTCCCCATTGGCAGGGACACAAACCAGTCAATCAAAGACACGACCTCAAAATGAGGTCAAGGTTACTACTACGAGACATAGTACTCTCACCTCCTCCCTCCACCCCCACCCCCCTTTCCTTCCTTCCCCTAGTATTGTGACACGTCTGACTCATGGCCTAAATAGGTTTTGGCGCCCTTCCCCTCTACCCGTTATGCCCTGTCTCATCAAGACTGGTCAACAATAATTTCACGCTAATCATAGGATTAAAAAAACCCACCCCAATCTCGTCAACTGTTCAGACTAAGAATACAATCACAATGGGGCCATCACAAATCCAAATGTTTCCATTTAACACGAACTAAAACAAAAAAAAAATATCTAAAAACCCGGAAAGATACAAAAATTAAAATCGAATGCAGATGGGTAAACATCTTGAAAGATTTACATTATATTGACAGTTGAAATATTCAATGATCGATATTTTTGTTGATTTATTGAAATGATGGCTAAGCACTGACGGTTTAATCAATATATTAAAAAATAAACTGCTATCGATAGTTGAAACATGAACAGTTCAAATATCCACGATTTTAAATTGGGGTGGCTGGTGCCTGGGATGTGGGTTGACTAACAAAAAGCGAACAAAATCGCTTTTATCGTGTGATTTGAAAAAATAAAAATAGACAGTAATTTATAAACAATATATTTTTTTTTTCAATTTGTGTCATTTAAAAAAAATAACGGACAGATCTATTCAAAATTATAGAAAATTACGTAAATTTCTGTTGTTGTTGTTGTTTTTGGATTAAAAAATGTCTCCAAAGTGTAGCACTAATATTATGATGAATACCTGCCATTATACACATAGGCCAACAATTATTCACTTAAACATTAGTATTGTATTGTATTCAGTGTTCTTTTTTCTGGCGGAAATAACTTTCTAGATAATCTTTGATGTTATTTCGATGGTTGTAACTTTCTTCGTATTTCTTTGGCTAAAATATGGAGGCTCCAGAAATAAGAGAAAAAGAATACTCTACACATACACGTGTGTAAATATATTTTTTTTTATTTTAACAGCAGTAAATCATATTCAGTGCCAATACATTTAGGTAACTATCTCAGCAGAGTCTCAGAGTCGTATTGGCCGCATTATGGCATTCTTTCAAATCATTCCCAATATACATAATCAGTGCTGTTTATTTCTGGCGGAACGACCCGGAACGGCGTTCCGGCACCTTCTTTTCCGAAGACTTTTGTATTACTGCGCTATTTTCAGTGTCATTTCTTTATGAGACGTCGGCGTTCCGTTATCTTTATTTTTTCTTCAGAAAAATAGCACTGTCCATAATAGAAACTGAACAAAATTTGCTAATATATATTTTTTTTCGTAAAGTAACAAACTATTAGCATTTGTTGGTCGTATTTTCTTTAAATGACATCTTAACGCAGTGGCTACGGTTACGTTCAACGCGCATGCCTCTAGCACTCTAGTAAGTAAGTAAAGTTCCCTTAGCCCTAACGGGCCATCGGGGCAGATGAAGTGTAGAATTCATGTTACTATAACCTCGGCATATGAAGGGATTGTGTGGTTAGCACAACGCCCAGCCGCCTTTACTCCCCCAACTTAAAGTCAGGTACCCACTTAAAGCTGGGTGGACTTGGGGGACTTTCACCAGGACCTGAAAAAATCCCAAGGTTCTCACTGAGATTCGAACCCGGGACCCTCCGGTCGACAGTCGAGCGCTCTACACCGCACGACCACCCGTGCCCCCATCTAACACTCTAGACGGACTATTTTTTTGCCGAATTTTTTTTTCGGGGTCCAGCTATAGATATTGTTCCTATCCCTAACCCTATCCCTAACTCTAACCCTATCTCTTACCTTGAACCTATTCCTAGCCCACAAAAACATAGTCCGTCTAGAGCATAACCGTAGCCACTTCGATATCTAATCCATTGTGGTATTTCGTGGTACCATTTCCTAACTGAAGGCGACTTTTATCAAAAAAAAAGGAAGAAAGAAACCGTTTTGAGAAATTATCCTAATGCATATAAAAATATGTTTGTTGTTATTCAAAACAGATGTATAATAATTCAAGTCTAACACAAGTTACGATTGGTCTAATGATCTAATCGGACAAAAAAACTCTTCGTAAATTCTGTGGATGGGGATGACACACAAACAGCAGCAAAGTGCTGGTTTTTAAAAAAAATACAATAATCAAATATAATCAAGAAGAACAATCTAGAATAAATATATATATATGGTTGATTTAACCTTTTTTTTCACTTTATTAAAGATCTATTTGCCTTAAGTATTTGAAATCAGTGGTTCTAAAACTTTTGCGATTCCCGCTAAGAAACCTCTTTCGTTTTTCGCGACTCACCTGAAAGGAAAGGAAAATTTAATTATATATTTTCCTGACTATACATGTACATCGTCTGGTGACCAACTTTAAACCGGCCCGCAACCCAATTTTTGAGAACCATCGTTTTAGTCTAGACGTCGGCAACCTACGGCTCGCGAGCCGTATGTGGCTCTTTTGATGTCAAGTTGCGGCTCCTTCGATGTCAAATTATGGCCTTCAATTTCCATGCGCAAATAATAATAATTATATTATTTGATATACCTAATACCAGTGGCGCAACCAGCAAAAAATGCTGGGGGGGGGCGTGCTCACATATAGAAAAAAATGCAGGGGGGGGGGGGCTCACATATAGAAAAAAGACAGTTTGACAGTCTTTTTAGTAACTTTAAAATATGTATTGATGATTTGGTCTGGGGGGGGGGCTCAAGCCCCCCCTGCTCCCCCCCGGTTGCGCCACTGCCTAATACTAATCAAATACCATACTATTGAAACAACAATTATAGTGACTCTTTAAAAACTGAGAAAATTGTAAATTGTAACTTTTGTCTCTTCCGTCTCAAAAGGTTGCCGACCTCTGCTTTAGACCATTCCAGATATTATTTCCCCAACTATGTCTGGATTATTTTTCTGAGAAAAGAGTAGGCAGTCCTGATTCCAATAGATAAGTCGAAAAAAAAATATGCATGAGCATAGAACTAGTCGACACGGCTTGAGTCCACTGACATTGCTAACTTCATTTCTTTGACCATATTCCACTTCGCCAATGCTATCAAAAAAAAAAAACAACCACAAAACTACTTGGGATGAAACGAAAAAAGTCACAAGCGAAGCGAATCAACCTACCAGCATCAAATAAGTCACACAAATACAACAAGAACAAAAACAAAAACAAAAAAAGTCACATAAAACTTATGATAAAACTTCTAATTGGCCTATCACATCCCAGACAGATAACAACAACCCTTCAATCCCTTTTCCTTGTATGGTCTTCGGACGGGTGGGAACATTATCCCCCCTCACAAGCTTCAGAAGAGAAAAGTAAAGACATTAAACTTAACGTGTGGAACCAATTGACGTATACAAAGTGAACATCACGGTCCATGAAAGAGGAGGAGGTGTGGTGAAGGCATGTTGAGTGAGAAAGAGAAAGAGAGAGAGAGAGGGGGGAGAGAGTTGAAAAGAATGAATACTTTTTTTTTAAATTTGAAACTAAAATTTCTTCGTTTTTGTTTGCATTTCAAAGTTTGCCATTGTCACTTCCGATTCAAAAAAAATATTTTGATGTAGCAGCATGTTTGTATATCTCATTATGTCATTGTTTATCTCGATACTGTAGTATATATATATATATATATATATATATATATATATATATATATATATATATATATATATATACAAGCGGCCCTCGACTTTCGCACAAAATCGGTTCCTGAAAGTGTGTGCAAATGTTGAATGTACGAAAGTAGGGGGGAATAAAAAAAAGTTCAAAAATTTTATTTTAAAATATTTATTTATCGATAATAGGAACATAATATTTGAAATTTATATTTTTACATATACATTCTTAATTTATCCATGCGTGTTTATGCACTTTCATGGTGTTTTCTTTATAAACCTATCAAGAGTTAATTGAATACCATCCCATTTTCTTTTTTTCTTGATACAGAGTTCTATACACCTTTCTCAAAAAGTAGTCCCCTTACTGAATTGTTTGTTTAAATGGACAAGACACACTTCCGGTTGCAATTAATGTACGCGAATTTGCGAATAATAAATTTCTGTTGCTGCTATTCTTTTAATTTTAATCATGAAAATCAAATAATCAAAATTTAATATATTTTTCAGTGTGATTATTTTTTATTATTATCTTAAAAGTTGAAGCTAAAAAGTAGAATGGTTAAAAAAATAATATCATTGACCATCACCTCATCATAATGAGGTAGTAGTTTCAAATCTTTTACTACCGATTTTTAATTACTATCTATCGCACAATATATGCTAACCAAAAATATACTGTTTTACATATGACCCTACATAAGTCCCTACATATGACCCTACATAAATCCCTACATAAGTACCTAAATAAGTCTCTAATATGACCCTACATAAGTCCTTATATAGGTCTCCACATACGTCACTACATAAGTTCCTACATAAGTCTCTACATAAGCCCCTATATAAGTCACTACATAAGTCCCTATATAAGTCTCCACATACGTCACTACATAAGTTCCTGCATAAGTTTCTACATAAGTACCTACATAAGTCTCTACATAATCTGAAATCGGGACATTTTGTGACTTTAAAAACTTGTCAACGTCAGAAAAATTAAACTTTTGGTAAGAAATTTAAACTCATTATATCTTAGATTAGACGAAAATGTAGAAAAAATAATCGAGAATTAATAGAATTTATCGAGCTAAGTATTAGTCAAGTATATAATTATAAATAACACAAAGCGACCGGAAGCCCATTATGATCTTTTCACAGAGACAGCTGACGCGCAGGAATACATGTGAGAAAGGTCCATAGCATGCTACATCTTTCGCAATCGCCCTACGTATTTGAGATACGCGTTCTCCGTTGTCGTCACATTTTTCCATTATAGCGCTAAATTTCTCAAGGTGCATATTTTTGATTGACAAAATCTTGTTGGTTTTATCAGGTTCTTCCTCACTTTTATTGTGTATTTCTCTTAATTCGTGTTGCTCTATTAAGTATTCATTTGACAGAGGTACTGAATGAGATTCAATCAACTCATTAACATCTACATTTGGTGACATCCAAGTTAAGTTCATTCACTAAGCTAACAATTTCATCTGTGAGAATGACCGGGTATAGACCGGAAATTCCGTAACCGGGTATACGGAAACAGTCGGAAATTACTTCACTAGCGCTTTTATGGACGATTCTAAAAAACACATTTAAAAAATATTTAAAAAAAAAATGTTCGAAATAGCGAATTGTGCGAAAGTAGAATGTGCGAAAGTCGAGGGCCGCCTGTATATATAACTATATATATATATATATATATATATATATATATATATATATATATATATATATATATATATATATATACAGTCGATTCCGCTTAATTGGGACACATCGGGACCGAGGCTTTTTGTCCCGATTAAGCGGCTGTCCCAATTAAACATACAAATTTACTATTTGCTTCTTAGTTTGGATTCTTTGAGATTTGTCCCAAATAAGCGGTGTCCCAATTAAGCGGAATCCACTATATATATATATATATATATATATATATATATATATATATATATATATATATATATATATATATAGTTTTCGCAATGGTTCACCCATTGATGGTCATAAAGATAACAAGTAGGACTTAGGGTAACCGGAGTCACATTTACACAGTAGGCCTACGAGTTACAACAAGCTTTTGACTCTTTAAAATGTTCCTGGCACATCCAAACAAATTTTTTCTTAAAAATAAATAACAAAAAAATAAACAATTCTAAATATTACATTTGTAGACCTACACACAATCAGAGGCGGACTTGTGGATGTTGAGGCCCACGGGCGCTGAAGAAAATATTGGGCCTTTGAGAAATTGGGCTCTGTAGGGGCCCAGTGGCGCCGAGAGCCAACACGGGCCTCAGGGCAGGACATCATTGCGGGCCACTTAATAAACAATAAGTCGTGAAAAAAATTGACATGGTCGGGGCGGCCGGGCCCCTTTACAGATGCGGGCCCCCTGGCAGTGACCCCCCACTGCCCCCCTCTCGGCGTGCCTGGTAGGGCCTCTCAAATACTAAGGGGCGACGGACACTCGCCTGCTGTAACAAGAGCCATGACTGAGAGTGATATGCTAAATGTAAATTTGATGGGTCCTTGCCAGGTATGTGGGTCGAATTTGGGTCAAATCGGCCTAAGACCGTCCCTGTATATATACAAACATATATAAATATATAAATGTTGGAACTTAGGTAAAATCCTATTGGCTGTCCCTAGTTTATACTAGCCAGTAAATGCTCACTATTTTTTTTATGTAACGAACCAACCAATCAAAACACAGTTTGACCGTTGTGTTTTAATGCACATTTTCACGGTCATTGACTTCAAGTCAAAAAAATTGTTTCCGTCGTCAAGTCAAAAAGTGTTTTTTCGGCGGCCCTTTTGAAGATGATTTCCAAAGATTTTTTGTACAATGAACAGCCCCCCCATGTAACAAACTCATTGTGTAGCAGGTAATGAAAAGAATCAGGGGCGATGCGATGGGTGGGGGGCGGAGTGGAGATCACAGACAGCCAACGTCCAATAGAAAGCGTCTTCCCTCCCTTCCTCCCTCAGTACGACCAACAACCCCCCCTCCTCCACCACACCCACCTCAGTCCCACTTACTCTACTTTCGACCACGATGACTAACAACTAGAACTACCAAAGGCTGTTGTAACAAAGACCACGTGGTCAGCTAGTGGGGGCCTTGCAAAAAAAAAAGCCTGGTTGCCATGGAAACCCCCCACTGAAGACACTCACGCGACTGGGCAGTTTTTAATTCAACCCCCCCCCCACCACCACCAACCCCCATCCCCTCGGACAATTAAGAAATACAAAGAAAAATTAGAAATATAAAGTGCAGTGGACTTAACTTTCCTCCCCTTACAGTCGTACAGATCAGATTATCCCGCCTAATCACCCCCCCCCCAATTTTTTAACATTGAACAGGAAAAAAAAATCGCAAAGATTTATCACTGCGAATTCAAAAACTTTGAAATTATCATTAACCATTTTGTTATATAGCCGTAAGTTGGGGTGAGGTTACACACACATAGCCTATATGAAAACCTTTTTTTTTTAAAGTTGACCCAATTCAAGGTAAACTTGGCTGTGCAAATAGTTAACAAAAAAAATATGGTGTTATTTTTTTGTGATGAACATTTATTTTACATGATAGAAATGCGTTGTTCGTTGATGAAAATAACATTAGGTGTCCAGTCACCAAAACAAGCAAAAAAAAAAACCAACGCGGCTAGTAGAAAAATTATTTCTGGAAATATACTCATCATCTTTATACTCACTTCTTAATATACCAGAAATTTATACGATTGTGCGGAGAGGCAGGGTGATTTTTTTTTGTGGGGAAATTTTTTCAGATTTCAAACAAAAGTTATGTTCTGAAGACAAATGTTACAAATCGCAGACGTAGTAATTATGTTAACGAAAAATCGACGCTTTCTAAGTAGGTCAGCGCGATCATTTTGAGGCCGGTCACGAAATGAAGCTATGGAAAAAAAAAGAGACCAATGGAAGCCCTGGCCAGTCAAGTCTGACCATGTTCCTCCCCTCTCCCCCCCCCCCACCCATCTGCTGACTCTACTCAGTTTCCATTTCGGTCTTGCGCAACGTGACGCAACTGGACATGCGCACTTGACTAGTGACGCGTAAGTTTTCATACAGATGACCTACTTAATAAAAATCTCAATGTTTAAATAAATGAAACAAAAAAAATTAAGAAAATATTATCTGTAGATTAACTTTTTTTGTCGTTTTTTTTTTCAAAATAATAAATTTAATTAAAAGTGTGACAAAATATAAATGAAATTCTGAGTCCATACTGTAATACTGCTCAAAATCAGTTCTAACAAAAACATTTTTCAGTGCAGGAATCGACTTTTCCAAAAGTTTAAATTTACCCATGGGATGGGTAGTAAGAACATTTGGCATAATTTCACGCAGAAAGAAATTACAAATAAATTTTAAAATAGAATGCAGACCTTCTGTGAATCTTGATTGATTTTACTTTTAGTGAAAATTATTATTGACTTTTTTTTTCATCAGAATTTTTAGTTATTAATGAATCTAATTAGTAATTAAATCAACCATGCGGTAACATTTAATGTAATGATAAACCTGGATGCGGCTAACGTTGGCGCCATGCGCGGTAACCCCTGATAAGTCATGTGTATATTATTTAGTATAAATTTAATGTGAGAACTCAAAAAAAGGAGATTAAAAATACATACCGGTTCCGTATCCAGATGCCATTTTTGGGAATATCCGAAAAATAATACAGGCCACAAATAAAGGAAAGTAATTATATTTTGTTTCGTTAATTCTGATGTATCTGTGTGTTTCTTTCGTTCAACTTTTTTTTTTGTTTTGTCAATTAATCCATTAAAAGTTTTGTTGCCAACTCTGAACACAGGGACGCCCCAAACTGATCAGGGACGAATACAGACATGTGGACCCTGCTCCCTTCTACCCCCCTTTTTTATTTTAGACTCTATCCCCCCCCCCATCCACCAATTTGGTCAATCGGTCAAACAAAGAAAGTACTATACACCACCCTCCATCCCCCTTGCCCGACCCTCCCCTCTCTCTAACTCCCCCCCCCCCGCCCCTAAGTGACTAATTACAGCCGTTACGCAAATGGCCTTAAGAGGAGCTGAAGGCAGAAAGGGCGGGGGTAGGGAGGGTGTGGTGGACACGGAAGTCCGAGGGTGGTCGCGTGTATGAGAAAGGTGGGGGGGAGGAGGAGTAGGGTGGTGGCGTTGGGAGGGACAGGGCGAATTGTTTCAAGCCACGCTTTGGTCAAACCGTGCTGGACCAATGCCTTCTACAATACAGTATTGTAGGGGGTATTGGCTGGACGACGGGACATGTCCAGACCTGCTTGCGTTGTACAGCATGTTGGCAAAGGGGGTGGGCATGTGTGTGTGTGTGGGGGGGGTTCGGTCTGAATAAATGCAGCGTGTAGTTTAAATGATGTACTGGAGATACCGGCTTTGTGTGTGAGAGTGTCTGTGAGTGTGTCTGTCTGTGATGAGTTTTTGACGAGTGTGTCTGTGATGAGTGTATCTGTGAATGTATCTGTGATGAGTGTGTCTGTGAGTGTATCTGTGAGTGTATCTGTGATGAGTGTGTCTGTGAGTGTATCTGTGATGAGTGTGTCTGTGTTGAGTGTATCTGTGAGTGTGTCTGTGAGTGTATCTGTGAGTGTGTCTGTGAGTGTTTCTGTGAGTGTGTCTGTGAGTGTGTATGTGAATGTGTTCTTACAAACATTCTGCTGAGCTCAAATAATACATCCACACACAATATCATGGAAAATACATTTTACATATTTTTAATATTGTTTTACGCTACGGACTTCAGCCAACACGACCATTAACAAAAATATCAAAACTGGTGATGTCGGGAAAGTGTTGATACAAACTCCCGTGAAAGAAATAGGCCAATGTATTTGAAACAACTGAAATTGTGTCTTTTTTATATACATGCATATATAAAATTTCGGAATCTATCCCTAGGTAATCTATAGAGCACATTAGGTTAGTTTTTGTTGTGTTTTTCCCTCAGTCTCACCATAGCAGAGACTGCAATTACCATGGAGGCACCACGGGGAAACAGAACCAAAGTGCTACCGTGTCACCCAAGACCTGTTAGGGGGGGGCGGAGACCCAGTCGATTTAAGTTTAGTTTATTTGTTTTGCTGCTAACACACAATTAGCGGCCAGAGATGCTCCCGATGTCATAGTCTGTAAGGAGCCCCATGATTCATGGACAGATGCCTCTTACACCCCTACCCCCAATTTACGTAGACCTACACTGGTGAGCCCCATGTTTGCCTATATTACACAAGCTCCCGGTGTTTTGCATACATTTGAACCATAATAATGCGCGGTTTCTGCTTGCCACGATTACAGGACACATAAAAAGAAAAAAACGGCTTTGAAGTAACATTTTGTTCACACTTGATAAACTTTCGGCATCATAAAAATGTCACTTAAAGTAGTCAAAGGCAATGTTTGTTTGTTTATGATGTAAGGTATATTTTCTTGGTTAGTAAATATCACGTCTAGTGATAAAGCTAAACGACAAGAGCTTGTTTGAAAAACGGAGCTTGTTGTCATTTGAGTGAGTGACGTCTGCCACTATCACAGGAAGTGGATGCCAGAAACAGGAACCAACACTCTGGGGTGTTACGTTTTATTATTTTTTAAAATAATTATCTCCCTTTAAAAAAAAAAAAGATCCCCCCCCCCCCAATTTAAATATTTTTAAAAGGTCAGGGGTTAATAGTACATCTTAACTTAACAAATTTATTTCTTGGGCACAATAAGTTCACGTTGTATGTTAAAAAGATATTCGGGAATGAAAACATAATTCAATACATTTTATATAGTCAAAATAATGTAATGTAAGGCAGGGCACTGTGCCTAGGGCCTACGGACTTTTCAAGGGCCTACGAAAGCCAGAACTTAAGTGAAAACAATTGCATTCTTGATAAATTAAAAAAAATGAAATCGGGGAGGTAGTGTTGTTTTCGTTGACTAAAACTAAAACCTTCGTTGACGAAAATGTTGACTTTTCGTCAACGAGAACTAAAACTAAAACTAAAATTAGCAGCAAGACTAAAACTAGACGAAAACTAAAATTATTACAGAAAAAAACGAAATAAAAACTGAAACTAAAATAGTGTTGCTTTCGTTCACGAAAACTAAAACCTTCGTTAACGAAAATGTTGACTTTTCGTCAACGAGAACTAAAACTAAATTTAGCAGTAAGACTAAAACTATAGACGAAAACTAAAATTATTACAGAAAAAACGAAATAAAATCTGAAACTAAAATATGACCTGGGACTAAAACAACACTACGGGGAGGGCCTACGACTTTGAAAGTGCCTAGGGCCTACGATGACCTTAAAACGGTCCTGGTGGAAGGGTGGGGGAAACTTTTTGAGTCGCTGGCCATATTGGGCTCGTATTCCTTACATTTTGACACGTGGGCCGGAATATGTGCATGTGTGGGTGTGGGGGTGTGGGGTGGGGTGTGAGTGCTGCCATGAACTAATATAGATGAAAGATAAACGTCGTAACGGACAAGGCTAATGCTGTGCTTCACTCTGAACCGAGTAGCGGTCCGGATTAAACAGTCACTGCAGTGCCGAACCTAGGGAAATGGGGCCCGGGGGTTTGGTCTCTTTCGGGGCCCCTGAATTTTAACATTCGACACCATGACATGAGATATTTAATGTAAACACAAATTTTGGGGGGTCCACTCAAGCTGGGACCCGGGGGGAACTTTCGAATTTGAAGAATCCCCCTCCCTAGTTAGGCCTCTGACTGTTGTTTAGTTTTTAAATCAGTGTTACATAGAAGTTTGATCGCGTTAATTAAAACTGGTTGAAAAAAATCTGACACATTCACCATGCGCAAAGCTGATTTTTTTCGGACACTGAACTTTTGATTGGAATATGCCCCCTCCTCTCTCAATCTCTCTCTCTCTCTCTCTCTACGCCAGAAGTTATTTTCTTATTCATAGAGGGCGGAGTTACCTAATTCGGCCAAACCTACTTCTATGATTATCGCGTGTTATGTTTGTCATTGTGTGCGATTCTAAGAACTTCCATTAGGGCGTATGAGTGGAGAGTGGTGAGAAAGGCGAAGAGAGAGAGAGAGAGAGATACCATGCCATTTCAACAGTATAATTATAGATGCAATGTGTGGCACCAGACCCCCTCACCAGTAACATTATATATTAGGCTACAGCGCTGGTGATGAAGCACGAAGGACGTAATACGCGGGTTCAAATCCCAGCGAACCACGTTAAAAGTAAAAAAAAAAAATGTGACCCATCTAGTTATACTAATACTAACCGAACATCACCACAGAACATGCAAAAAAAATATATTTAGAAACCACACAGATCAAAATAAAAGTAATGGAGGGAATAAATAGTTGAATCGAAATGAATAATAATCCAATCTTCGAATAAGACAAAACAAAAGTAATGGAGGGAATAAATAGTTGAATCGAAATGAATAATAATCCAATCTTCGAATAAGACAAAACAAAAGTAATGGAGGGAATAAATAGTTGAATCGAAATGAATAATAATCCAATCTTCGAATAAGACAAAACAAAAGTAATGGAGGGAATAAATAGTTGAATCGAAATGAATAATAATCCAATCTTCGAATAAGACAAAACAAAAGTAATGGAGGGAATAAATAGTTGAATCGAAATGAATAATAATCCAATCTTCGAATAAGACAAAACAAAAGTAATGGAGGGAATAAATAGTTGAATCGAAATGAATAATAATCCAATCTTCGAATAAGACAAAACAAAAGTAATGGAGGGAATAAATAGTTGAATCGAAATGAATAATAATCCAATCTTCGAATAAGACAAAACAAAAGAATCACATAAGTTTTTTTGAAAACTCGTAGTGCCACTGATTTCAACTAAATTATGAATGGGAATTTCCTTTTATCACTAATGAGCTATTTTTAGCTGGGAAACACGGATAGATAGGAAATGGTTTTTCAGACGTTATATGAAGTATAACATAATAAAATGTATTCATGTAGAACATGTCATGTGGACAGGGGTGCTTGGCGACAACCTAGATCCAGTGCCGCTGAGAGGCTGGGAGGGCAGGGTTGCAAATGCCCAGGGGCCCGGCGAATTTTAGGGGCCCGGACTGAGCTGGACAATCAACTTTTGAAAAATATTCGGGGCCCCGCAATTTAAAGCAATCGGTCAAATCGAACTAAGGCCGTCTCTGAGCACGCCTTCCCCTTTCTCTACCCCCCTATACCCCCACCCCCTCCATATTACAGTATATCTATATCCAAACACTCCAGACAAAGTCGAGAGGGACAGCGCGTACAGGACGGTCATTCCTTAAGTCATTCACTCGTTCAGTTCAACCCCTGGGAGGGTGAGTGGGGGGGGGAGCACGCTTTTTTTTTATTTGTTTGTCAAGTGACCAGTCTCATAGTAAGTGGACGAAAAGGCGGACATTGTGTGTGTGTGTGTGTGTGTGTGAGACTATGTGTGTGTGTTGTGTTTAAGGATGGGGGGGGGAGGGGAGGGGGTGAATAACACAAAATTACAGATGTGACCAACTGCACGCGACCTACTCAGACAGCAGATGCACCCCCCCCCGCTCTCTCTCCCCCCTCCTCCCCCCCACCCCACACCCCCGTTCTTTCTCACGGCGCGGTCAGCCTGCAAGTCTGGTTAGCTTAAATGACCTCCCGAGGTCAAGGCCACGCGGGGTGCAAGTAAGGGTCATCAGGATAACTTTTGTAGTCGCGCGCGGCGGTTTGATCTTTCTCCAATGTCCGGTGATCTCGGATTTCTCTAATGATGAACTGCCCGGCCCAGGACACACAGCGATGATGGCCTAGTTTCTGTTCTGAGCCATAGGGCTGCAGGCCCATAGCGTGTGGGGGAGGGGCGGGGGCAAGGGGGCCGCCCACCACCCCCGCGTTTTGTCTGCCCCCCCCCGCTTGTTTGCTCTACTTAGTAACATTTTTTTCCTGCTCCCCCCCCCCGCTTTTGGCCTGGCCTGTAGAATTTTCATGCTACGGGGGCTGTATGACTGGGGTTCGACTCTTGTCGTTTTAAACGATTTCAGCCCGGTTCTTTATACAAATACTGGCAGCAACATACAGGTAAACAATGGTACAGTTAACAATGGTACAGTTAACAATGGTACAGTTAACAATGGTACAGTTAACAATGGTACAGTTAATAATGGTGCAGTTAACAATAGTAAGTTAATAATGGTGCAGTATAGAATGACACAGTAAACAATGGTACAGTTAACAATAGAACAGTAAACAATGACACAGTGAACAATGACACAGTAAAGAATGACACAGTAAACAATGACACAGTAAACAATGGTACTGTGAACAATGACACAGTAAACAATGACACAGTAAACAATGGTACAGTAAAAAATGACACAGTGAACAATGACACAGTAAACAATGATACAGTAAACAATGACACAGTAAACAATGATACAGTAAATAATGACACAGTAAACAATGACACAGTAAACAATGGTACAGTAAACAATGACACAGTGAACAATGACACAGTAAACAATGACACAGTAAACAATGGTACAGTAAACAATGACACAGTGAACAATGACACAGTAAACAATGACACAGTAAACAATGACACAGTAAACAATGGTACAGTAAACAATGACACAGTGAGTA
>JAGDYQ010000195.1:42223-52438 GCA_021962125.1 Bulinus truncatus
CACCGGGCTGCGCTCCTCCTGGGGAGCGGTCTGACCGTGGCGCCTGATGGTGGTGGGGTGGCTAGGGTGGTGGTGGTGGTCAGATCTGGCCTGCATCTCTGCGGCGCGCGGCCCGGGCGCAGGCTGCGGTTGACGTTGCCAGCTTCCGTGGGGCTTAAAGCAGGGCGAGGCAGGGGTGGTGGAGGAGGGGGGGTTGAAGGTGAAGGTTGCCTCTCCGAGTGGTGGTGCTGATTATGATGCGGGGAGTCCCTGGACGAAGACGTGCTGCTGCTGCTGCTGCTCGTGGTGGTGTTGTTGTTGATGGTGGTGGTGGTCTTCGCCGATATCAGCGCCGAGGTCAGCTGCGGCGGCGGGGGACGAATGATGTCGAAGGAGGAGGAGGAGGAGCTCCAGGCAGGCTGCTGGAGGTGCGGGGGAAGAAACGGGTTGTTCACGATCAGCGGGTTGGGCTGCGGGGTGGACCCCCGGGACTCGGACACCGGGTCGATGTCCTCCAGGTGTGACGGGTCGCTGATCTCGCTGTCCAGGTCGCTGATGCAGTCGTCGTCGTCCAGATCGTTGTCGTGCTCCCGGCGGTCAGTGTTGCTGCTGGACGGGGACACGGTGTCCTCGCGGGACGATGACGTCATCTTGTGTCCCCCATGGTGCTGCTGTTGGAGCCTGCGGAATATTAAAAAAAAAAGAAGAAAGAATATTAAATGGATTATTGACATGTTAATGTGCGTGCAAAGTAACGAATAGACTTGGATGGAATAAATTATACTGGCGATATTGATGGTAAGTACTTCCGTCAGGTTCTATATCTATCGATGAAATCTTTGTTTACTACTGTCTAGAAGTGAAATGGGTGACAGCACATAGAGTTTACTTGTTTGTCACTTTCAATAAACTGACACACAGACACGCGCACACACACACACACATATTAATAATGCCTTTAGCGCAGCGCCGGTCTTAAGGCCGAGAGACCGGTTGCTCCAAATTTAGCCCCGCACCGGGCAGGGGGCCCAGCAATTTACTTTTATATTAATATTTTTATTGTAAAAAAACAAAAAAAAATAATTTGTATTATTCCTGTAATTAGTGACAGAAGATATACGCTGTTGTGACAGTACGTCACTTTATTCATACCCGCCGACACTGTAATAGAAGAGAGACACGTAACACAAGAGTTGATAGGAGACACGACACACATAATACACAATTAGAGCCAGAAGGAAACAAAAAACATGAAAAAAAAAACAACTATAAGATATTTATAAAAGATGTCAAAAAGAGGTTTAAAAGGAAACCAGTATGTAAGTGCATGGTTGAAAGGGGGAGATGGACGGTAAGGGGGGTGGCGGGCTGGTGGGGTTGGAAAGAATTATTTATAGTTGATACCGGAATCGGGAATATGTTTTGTTTTTTTTTTAAATACCCCCCCCCTCTCCCCCTTTAAGATGTAATCGTCTCCCCTTGATAAACTGGCGCGACCCCCAGTGATTATCTTTCCTTGAGTTCAATCAGAACATCTTCCCGTCTGTCCTCTCTTCACCCACACGAGAAAAGAGCTGAAAATACAATCAACTGTTGTTGAAGGGGGAGGAGGGAAGGAGGGAGGAGGGAGGGGGTGGGGGGCTTTCTTGTCTTCCTCCATTGATCGACGTATTATTATAAAGTTTAGCATATCTTTTCATACCAGTTGTAATATCTCAAGATGTGTTGTCTTGTGTCTTGTGTTTTGTACTGTCGTTACATTTGTACGCCACAACATGATTAAATAACATGGGACGGGTGATGGTGATGGTGATGTTGGTGGTGGTGGAAATGACATCTTTAAAGCAAGTTGTGCGTATTGTTGATTGTTATTGTTATACTCTGATGGGAAGAAAGAAAAGATAATGCCATGCGAGAGAGAGAGAGAGAGAGAGAGAGAGAGAGAGAGAGAGAGAGAGAAAGAGAGAGAGAGGAGTGTGAGGGAAGGGAAGTTGCATTCGATTGCGGTTAGGCGGAAGAAAATGAGGTGAAGACAGAGGTAAATATGCAATATACAACCTGAATGATTGCTACATGTTTGTATTATAAGTGGGAAGGGGGGGGTAAGATAGATGATCGTTGATGGCCGAGAAAAAGTGTGGGGAATGGAGAGAGAGAGAGAGAGAGAGAGAGAGAGAGAGAGAGAGAGAGAGAGAGAGAGAGAGAGAGGGAGCATCACAAAGATGAAGCCGAAGATTTAATGGACAAAAGTAGTTCAATACAGAATCCAGTCTGGCGTTACATTAACATTCCCATCAGTATTGTTTTCATTTAAAACTATATTCAAATATCATTCAGTACTTTGGAGGGTAGTTCTTTGTTTGATTAAACACAAACATTTATCAGAAGGGGAATAAAAATAACTTTTTTTTTTTAAATATTGCCTCAAGGGGCTTAGAACAGGAAACAAAACTTGGTCTTTTAGTGTCTCCCAATGAACCTGCACCGCAATCAATTGACGCCGATTATGGTGTTTGTTTGTGTGTGTGTGTGTGTGTGTGTGTGTGTGTGTATTTTCAGCATGATCATTCATCGGAAAATAGAGAAAAACAAAGAACAGGTTAGAATTAAAAAACTATATATATTGTTATCCTCCTTGATGATTAAATTTCAATCACAGATGAAGAAATCACATGAGACAAGAATGTACCGAGCTTAGACCGTGACCTTTGACCCTCTGATAGGTGTCTGGAATATTTCATATTGTGAGAAAAAGAAGGAAAAGTATGGGCTTAATAAAAGGGGGAGGAATGTTTTTTTTAATATTTTTTTTTTTTAATTTTATATTCACTAACAAAATAAAAATCACAAATAAGCCTGTATGTCCATTTAGATAAATACATTTGTATTATTACTTGTTATCAACTAAGTTAAAGAAAAAATTAAGTTAATTGTATCTTGTAATAATCCACGCTTTGATTGTCATAATGATAATTTATATATAAATATATTTATGTTATAATGAGTATTTTTTTTTTAATTTAACTTTCTGCAGTGCAGTATTGAACGGGATGAATTATTTCTACTTGTCACCTGGCTGGACTGACTGGTCAAAATGAACAGACGATGTGCAAGGAGGTAATCTTTGATAAACAAAGGTAGAAGGGGGAACTCTTATGTGTAGGAGGCACAGATCACCAGCTGCTACACGTGTATGGATATGTAATGAGCTGGTAATGGCTCACACTGACAGAGGACACACTCCTCAAGATGTAATGAGAAAGAATTGTTAATTAATTTGTGAATCAATAATGTACTTCTAGAAAAAGTATAATGCTGCAAAATAAATAATTATATATATATATATATATATATATATATATATATATATATATATATATATATATATATATATATATATATATATATATATAAGCGATTTGGGCTCTGCGTTAAATCGAAAGTAAAGAATGAATACAACAGTATTCCAGTTTAAAATACAATCATGAAAAAATCGGATCTGCCCGAAACCAAAAAATAACCTAGCCTAACGATCAAGCCTAAGGGGATATAACTCAATGCAAAGGTTTTGCAGGGTACAGTTAGTAAGAATAATAATATTAATCAGTTAACACCTGTGTCCATCTCTCTGTCTCTGTCACTCAATAACTCGTGAGTGCCACGTAGTGTTATATCCCAACACAGTAACCATTAAGTAGGCAAACACTGGCACACACACACACACTCACACACACTCACACACACAAACACTCACACTTTCATACACACACACTCACACACGCCAGCGCGCGTAGTAATACACGCGTGACAGTTCACGAGAGAACGTGAGTCTTATATCACCCTGCGCGATCCGCTCGGTTATTAAAGGGCTCGGGTTCGATTCAGTCGTGTGGTGGTGACGTCATCTGCCTTCACGTGAAGTTGCGTGTCAATACACAACCCCCCCCCACCCACACCCTCCCGCCTTGTTAGTTTTTTTTTTTTTTGCATCCCAATTTTTTAAAAATATAATATAACCCATAATTTAACACCACGTTTAGTTTTATTTATACTTGAAGTAACGTGTCACATGCTATTGTTGTACATGAAACAAAACAAAACCTAAAAAAAGAAACATTTAACGTTTCATATGGCTAAACGGAACAATTATCCATTTAATTCAGGGGCGTAACCTGGGGTGGGCGGAGGTAGATGTCCACCTTGGGCGTCACTTTCTTTAACAGCTTCTGGGGGGTGGGGGGGAGCGACATTTTTTTAACCGCTTAAATACTTTGCGGAATAAAAAAAATGAAAAAAGCATTGTTTTAGTTTCCCGTCCCTGGCAGCACTAAATATAATTACCATAGTGATCTTATGTTACGTTCAAAAAAAATTACAACATATACATAATATGTTGCCTTATTCTTTCTTATATGTTAAATGTCCACTAAATAAGACAAATAATATTCGCTTTACATATATATATATATATATATATATATATATATATATATATATATATATATAATTACAAGTACGCTACCATCAAACCTGGAAAGAAGAAGGGTGGCCCCAGTTCAATTTATTTGAGAATCCTTGCGACATCTCGGATTTTTATTTTGACCAAGCAAAAAAAAATTATTTTTTTTAAATACATAAACAAAATTATTTTCCGACCTTCGTTTTGTATTGGCTTTCTAGCGCATGTGTGACTGTGTGTATGTATGTGTGTGTGTGTGTGTGTTAAATTTGTGGTTCAATGATTCCCTTGAAACATATTGTAATTGTATATACGTGAAAACATGGAGGCTTTCAGCGAGAGCCGCCAATAGTAAAATAAAAAATAACGTAACAAAAGCACACCCCACCCCCCCCCCTCCGGCGCCTTCTCCCTACAGAACCGATGGTATGGTGTTTGCTCAGCCGCTCCAGAGAATATTGGAGATGTTTTCTCCCGGCGTTGCCCCCCCCCCCCACCCAACTTTCGATGGCTTTTGGAAGAGTGGGGCAAGAAAGGGTGAGTATTTGCATCCAACGGTTCAAAGAGTCGACAAGCGAAAAAAAAAATAGAAAAAATTGGTGAGTGAGGGACGTGAACAGTGGTTGTTGCCAGCTTTTTTGTTGCTGCTGTTGTTGTTGTTGCTAGCGGTGACTTCCGGGGCCACCAGCAACGAACGACCTATTCCCCCCCCCCTTAAAGTACGGACAGGTCAAACGTTGACATTGCCACAGTCACGAGTATGATACGTATACACAAATATGGGGTCAGGTGGCCAGTGTTGTCATAATGTAGTGTACTGTGTCCACTTTATAAATATTTATAATAAAGTGAAGCAATCTATCAATATATATATATATATATATATATATATATATATATATATATATATTTATATATATATATATATATATATATATATATATATATACAACTGACAGACAGACAGAAAGACGGGTAGAAAGATAAGTGCATAGGCAGATAGACGAGCAGATAGATGAGCAGATAGATGAGCAGATAGATGCGAAGACGGGTGGGTGGTTGGATGGATGGAGATGGAGGATAGATAGATAGATAGATAGATAGATAGATAGATAGATAGATTGATAGACAGATAGACAGACAGATAGATAGATAGATTGATTGATTGATAGATTGATAGACATACAAATAAATACGCAGACACTTTTTGTTTATGGTCAGTTATGGTCAGTAGTAAAAAAAAACATTGCTAGACATTTGACTAACATCCGTGTACGCCTACTGTACTAGTGACGTCATATGACCCTTGCCCTACACTCGTCTCTTCAGACTCGTGTGTTTTAGTTTTGTCTTGTATCGACCTGTCAATCAATAGCTAAAATCAATTCAAAGTCAGCTGCAAGTCAAGTTTATTGAGTTCGTCATTGATGAGAAAAAAAAAAATTGTTGATGTGGTTTTAATTATTGTGTGGTTGTTTGGGGGGATTGGGAAAAAAAGGGGAGGAGCTGATATGCGTGTTTATTTGATGCAGTTACACACAGTACAAAATTTAGGATGTAATTCTATATCCGCGCATTGCATTCAAATGTTGTATGGTATATTACTGTTATAATATAATACAAATCCAGATTATAAAATGTATAACCATAACAAGGGACCGAATTAGTCGACGAATTATGACTGTTGACAGTAAATGAATGTCCTTGTGAAATTTCGTTTTGTATTTGACAGACAACCTCTCTTCTTCTTCTCCCACGTCTTCCGCACGCGCGCGCACACACACACACACTCTTTGCCTCAAGTGTATTTTTTTTTTAGTTTTAATTTGTTTCGCTAAATACATTTCCCCTGTTTTCTCTATTTCTGAGACTCCGCGAGACGTAACAAAGCACAACTTCCGGGAAAATGGCCGCGGAGAGATGTCCCCGCGTGCTATAACCCAATCAACCAATCGGAGAATGTTATCCCCTAATTCAGAAGCAGGAATTCGCGAGCACGAAACGATAACAGCTACACATTGAATCGATCAGGAGCGTAGCAATGGCAAGAGGCATTTGGTGAGGGGGGGTGTGTGTTTTTTTTTTATGAAATGTGTGGATTGTGAAAGGGAATTAGGCGAAGCAAAAAAACTACAAACCGGCAGACTTTTTGGTTCATTTTCAACGGCAAGTTGACCATTGACATAGATTGTTTACTATGAAGGGGGGGGAGGGGGGTTAGTTTTGGTACACTCTGGTGAAATGTGTGGGGGCTCACGAACCCATCTGTGTTTGTGGGGTTGGTTGGGGCTGTCACTGACTGTGGGAAGGGGATACAATCAGAGTGTTTGGGAAAAGGGGTAAGTAAGGAAGGTGGCTTTGTTGTGATCATGAATTGTCGTAGAAAGAAATAGTTTTACTATGTCCGATGTAAGTGACCTGAAGTGGTGGTCTTGGGCTTGATTACGTAAAAAAGCTATTAAAAAAAACCGGAAGAAAAAAAATAATTATGTAAATAGCCGGAGGTATAAAAAGTAAAGTTCCCATAGGCGTAGATGAAGTGTAGAATTCATATGTTTATGTGATCATGGCACGGGATTGTGTGGCTAGTTCAACTGGAATCTATATCTGCACATACACACTCTCAAGACATATGTACTAACAAAGAATGTCGCAGGCCTGCTGCTAGGATACTCAAATCGGGAACAGGCCATAAATAAATAAATTATATGAAATTATTTACGTAAAATGAGAAAGTATTGTTTCATAGCTAAATGTATAGTTTCACAACTAAAAAACATTAAATAGCTTTTTCTTTTTTTTTTTTTTTGGATGACATGATATAATGAATTAAGTTTTACTTGCTTCCTTTCAAATGTACCATGACGTATGGTTGTCGCAGCCATCCAGTTGCGGTACATCTTGATATAGGGCAATATGAAATCAATCATTTTATAAAATAGAAATCACAATAACGATAATACTAATTCTTGATATTCATATATATATATATATATATATATATATATATATATATATATATATATATCAGAATAAGATATTTTTTAAAATGATGATTGTCTATAATTGAAAAATATTTTAGGTATTTAAAAAAAAAATTCATCTCAAAATTTCGTTTTATTTTTTTTTTCACGTCTGCAACCCAGGTAATGATTTTATTTCCCGCCCAGGGAGAAATCGTCTGCCAGCATCCAAATGAATCACTTGTTAACCAGCAAACACGAGATGTACGCACATACACCACATCAGCATACAGACAGAACTCTCCCCTTTTATCTTACAACGGAAAAAAAAAAATATATATATATATAAAAGGGGGAAACTGGAGGATTATTTCCCCTATTATATTTATTCTTTGCGTTTGTCTCCCTTGATGCCATAAACGTCTGATTGAATTCAAACTGGCGTATAAAAAAAGACATAATAGAAATTAAGCTTGGAATATTTTCTTTTCTTCTTCGTACAGCTTCCATTTCTCCTCAATTCTGTTCTGTCTATCTCTAAAGCGAATTCTTTTTCAATCCACTTCTTCATTCTTTTATCTATTTCTTTCTTCTTTAACCCGCCTCTTTTCGATTATTTATCTATTTTCATTTTTTTTATTTTTTTTTTTTTTATTTTTAGATGTTGTTTGTATTTGCGTTAACTGATGCTGCGGTTACTAGATAACGGTACTCCATTATTAAGTGGACTGTCTGTAACGGGATTCTTTATAATGGGGATGTGTTTAAAAAAAATATGTCGGTAGTTGTGTTATGAAAGAATAGCATTGCGTCGGAATGCGGGGAGTGCTTCGGTCGCTTCAACGGATTCCGCGGAGCGACGAAAAATTGCGCGTTGTCTTAAACTGTAAACAACCAAAAGAAGAAGAATCGAATAACAATATAACAAGACAACGAATATAGTGTATCCACGGGTTATTTGATTACATTCAGAGCCGGTCTTTGGTATTTAGGGGAGCCCTGGGAAGAGACTCAAGAATATATGTCCGGTATATGGAGCCCTAGACACAAAATTTATGAAATGAAACTATAATATATGATAGGTATATGTGGCAAGAGACACTGAAATTAATATTGATGGGAAACCTAATAGGAAACTCTAGAATATGTGCCCGGTATATGGGGGCCCTATACACTGACACGCCGATAGGGGGGCAGGGGGTCTTTTCCAGGGTCACGTATCTGTAAGGGGGCCCGGCCGCCCCGACCATGTCAATTTTTTCACGACTTATTGTTTATTAAGGGGCCCGCAATGATGCCCTGCCCTGGAGCCCGTGCTGGCTCTCGGCGCCACTGCCTATACAGACACTTTAGGATACATGGGGGCCCTAGACGAAATAAAAAAAACAAATAACCTTTTTGTGTCCTTTTACTTTTAGATTTGATATTCATTTTACTGGCAGTGGTTGGGGTTACACTTAAAAGATGAGTCCCAAACTATCTGCTCACCCACACTTTTATGTCGATTTTCTTTATGCGCTGTGACGTCACCACATATTGCGTGACGTTGTACGCATTTTTTTGGTCATACCGCTCAGAAATTTATTTTTTTTTTTTGAGATTTTTGCTCAGCGAATGTCTTCTCCTTTGAGAACAAAATACATTTACAAAATTAAAAAAAAAAATATATAATAAAAACAGCACAGGAAATGCTGTCAGATTCTTTTGAAAATTTTTCGCTCTCTATCTTCAAAACATATAAGAATGGTTACACACACACTTACACACACAATAATACGATGCTTTAAAACAAACAAAAAAGAAAATGTAAACACAGTTTAAGAAAAATATACGTATTTGTTGTTTTGTTTAGATTATCGCAGCGACAAATAAATCAGGTTCCATTCTTGTTTTCTCTTTAATTCTCTCTCTCTCTCTCTCTCTCTCTCTCTCTCTCTCTCTGTGTGTGTGTGTCTCTCTCTCTCTCTCTCTCTCTCTCTCTCTCTCATCCAGCATACCAACCCATCACAGTGACATGTGTCAGAATTATTTCTGTCAAATGCCAATCTCGGAGCTCGGGCGTCGCTTACTGCACGCCCCCCCCCCACCCCACTCATTTTTTTTATGCCCCTCCCCCCCCCCATCCTTAATTCCAGCTAACCCTCATACCACCCACCGCTACACCTTCCATTCCATGCAAATTGCTTCTAACCCCACCCCACCCCCACCACCACCACCACCTAACTTACTAATCTACTGTGTGTGTAGGTCTGTGTGTTTGTGTGTGCGTGCGTGTATTCTTCCATTCGTTCTAGGGTTTAGAGCAACTTTTATAGTCACACACGCTCAAATTTAAAAAAAAAATGTATATATATAAATACACCCACACCAACACACACACACACACACACACACACACTTACACCAAAGATGTTGCCTAAAAATCTTGCCCCTTCCCCCACCCCTCCCCCACATCCACCCCCCCCCCGATAATACCAACTGGGCCCCCACCCGCCAAACGATGAGACGTTATGGCAGAGCAGATTATTGTACCCGACGTGGTGCAAAGTGGAAGAAGACCTTCACGGGATTAAACAATGTAAACGGGTGGCTCATTCCAACTGTTCTCTACACTTCACTTTACTGAGGTGTGGGTACTCACGCTTGTTAGCACCTTGCCGACAGGAAGTGAAGGCAGTCGGGTTGCCATGGCAACGATATATTACCCTGTGCTATTAGTTAGAGAGACTTGAATTATTTAATTGTTTACATACACTGAATGTAAACGGCCAATGTCATTGATTGTAATCAATAGTCATAAATTAAGTATTTTGA
>JAGDYQ010000195.1:52938-82832 GCA_021962125.1 Bulinus truncatus
GAGTTCTCTCTTGCGTCATGCTAGGAGAACAAAAAGGCGCGATGAAAATTTTATTTCATAATTTTTGGCATCCAACAGAGAGTATCGATACAGCCCATCTACATTCATCAATGAAAGCGAGTAGACATTATAGGAAAACCCACTGAGTATCGAGATAGCCCGGGCCGTATCGAGACAGTGTTAGAAGATGGAATATAAGGGGGGGGGGGGGGAAGAAGAATGTCTAATTAAATATAATTCTGGAACACGTTCACGTCTCTTTACCAACATATAATGTGGGATGACAATTAGCTTATTTTTTTTATTTATCTGTGGCATGTTTAATTGATACGAGTCACGTGGGAGAAAATCGCTGCGAGGTAGTTGATGTGAAGGGCGGAAGGAGGGGTAGTTTTTTATTGGTGACAATTAGATGAAATTCAACCTTACTACAATATTACTCCGTAATAAATGACATGAATTGACCACTGTCCAATGTTTTTGGATCGATGGGTCACGCTGTCCATGTGGTCAAACATTTCACGAATTCTATTCCACTTCGACGCCTCTTACTTCAATACAACATTTCTGCACGCATTGCTTCACTATCAACTTACTGCACACAATACTTCAATATCAACTTACTGCAATTACTTACTACAGACACACATAGACACTCCTATATAATCTCTACTCCCTAATCAAAATATATTTCACCTTTTATTGTGACAAAATGTCTGTCTGTTTCTCTGTCTGTCTACATGACATCTAATTCTCCCAGCAATAATTACGATAATTTAAAAGCAAAAGACAACCATTACTAATTACGTCGTCTGCTAGCACAGTATTCATCTCAGTATGTACATCTATGTGTTTATCACGTGGTCGCAGGTATTTCAATCTCTGTGTCGGACTTAATGTCTGTCTAAGTTTTTAAAAAAAAAATTGACCAGCGATTGACCCGCCGGACATATACCAACTAGAAGGTCCAGTCACAAAAATGAGACAAACTGAATATAAACTCTGTTTCCCCCGAACATGTGGGAAGTGGGGGGGGGGGGGGTAGTTTTCCATTTTTTTTCAATTTTATGTGTTAAGCTGCTACGAAGGTGAAGAGTGGCTCCGATTGGCAGAATTTGTAAAGTTCACAACATTTTCCGCAAGAGTCTCTGGAACTAGGAGATGTCCATACAGAGTGAAGGTGTGTGAAACTGAATGCAAGACAGAATATGTATATATTTAAATATTCACTCCGTGAAAATGTTTATTTTTTTGTCTCCCTCATTTTCGTTTTCTTCTTTGGAATCCTGACACGAAATGTTTCAGTCCCACCTTCAAGACGTCAGTCCCAAATATACGCCCAGGACAGTAGCATTTGTTAAACGTATCACATAAATGTGTCTTTAGCGGTAGTCTTGAGGGCCCCCCTAGACAACAGTTCACACGGGGGGCCCCAAGACAGTGTTACGCACGAAGGACAAAGACAGTGGTTAGCACGGGTGAGGGGAGGGGTTGTGGGTACCAAGTCATTGGGTTTCCCCGGGGCCATATTATTGTTAAGACCCGGTATAGGTCAGGGTTAGAAAGATTCACAAATATAAAATAAAAACGAACGACGTGATATTTTTGTGAAAGGGAGACAACTTGACGTCCATGTAGTTTTTCCTCCCAATTTCTATGTCATCCCAGTGACATATTTAGATGTCAGATGACATAGACGCGCAGCGCCCACGTACGTCAGTTGGAGATGACATACATTTTCATTCCAGGGGAATCTGTTAAAATTTTTTTTTGGTTGTTTTTGACATTTCGGGCAACACTAGCGCTTCGTTAAAATTATTGACCAAAAGAAAAAACAAAACCACACGAAAAGTGATTTTTTTTAAAAAACAAACAAATATATAAATAATCTATAATACAAATTTTACATCATGTGTTCCGGTTTCCGTCTGTCATCGCCACTTCCGTCTGTCATCCAACATGGCGGCATAAACAATTCAATGATGGCAGAACATTTACTGTTTTCTTCTTAACATGCATGATCCGGCTACCAACTGGCCAGCCGAGTAAGAATTAACTCCTACATGGCTGCCAGAAATGACATTGGACCAGCCATATGTTTAGTGCCGAGGTGACAAAACACCCTGCACTAAAATACGGCAGGTAAGATCATGAATGCCAAATGGCAATCACAATGTAATACTGCTTTCGACCCCCTCAATCATTACCAAAGGGCAATTAAGCGATCTTAGGAGAGGTAACACAAAATCATACCAAAATATTTTGTGATACTCTCCGAAATTAGTTTTAAACCGGAACGAAGTACCATAGGCCTATGTATATCTCACAGTATCGTAATAAATCTATGGTGTTCAATTTGTTATTAAATGAGAAGCGATCATAAAAGAAATATTTACAGAAATCGTTCAATTAATATTCTGTTCCACAATATAAACTTTAAACCAAAATTATGGATACCTCAATATAATGTAATATTTATATTGTTTAAATTGTTTATATTCCTAAAATATGTCTATTTCTAATGTACAAATATTTACCTTTACTACTAACCTAACATACGTCACATTTTTTTTTTCATTTTTTGACTATAACGTCACATGAATGAAATGAATAAGGGTTGAGATTGAGTAGCGCCGTACACAACGTTTACAATGCAAACTAACCCATTTATGATGGGGGCTTCATGCAGAGGGTGTATGGAGTGGGCCCATTTTGAGTAGGGCCCCCAAAATATTTTTTAAACTAAATATTAAGTACATTATCTCATGTCAAAATGTAGTGGCTCCCGAAGATGCCTAAAATCCCTTGGTTCGGCATTGGCTTTACAGAACTATAATGTTGAAAGCTTTGATATGTCTTTCTTTTTTAAGAGGCCTATTGTTTTCTGCGTCTGCGGCCTCAACTGCATTGATGGAATACTATGTTTTTAATTGAAGGTCAGCTAAAAGCTACACAACGATTCTTCCTTCTCGGGACCCAGCTTGAGAAGCGTCAAAAAATTATCTCATGTCAAAATGCAGGGGCAGCCCCCAAAGAGGCCAAGCCCACCGGGCCTCTAAATCCCTAGGTTCTGCACTGCCGGGTCGGCAATTTTTCTTAGTTAATTGTACTATGCTACAATGTGTATAACAGTAAATAAACCGCCTGTTAAACATGTAGCGTTTTGCTTAACACAAGCACTCACTCACGTCTCTCTTTTTTTTTTAAATACGCCATGTTGAACATCATAAAACATTAAATGAATAACTGTTTGGAAAGGAGTCCATTAAAATATTATGAAGGAATATGATTTTAAGAGTTGTTGTTTATGTTTACCCATAGTGAGGATTATTTTCTTTGGGAGGAACTATTTAACATATGAACTTTATTTGATGCATTATTAGGTGTCCCTATTCTCAAATGTATTTTGGCTACAATAATCTGTTCGTGTCCTTGTAGCCACTGCAAGTATATAGACTGATTGTTAATGCGCTTAAATATATATAACCATTTTCAACTCCAACTGTGTGCCTACTCGCCGGTCTGGGTACCGGGCCTTCGATAACTAGTACTTATATAAATATTTCATACGTAAAATTCAGCAAAACAAGATTCAGCTATAAATAACACTTTCTATTATAGTTACATCATACTTTGTGGCGATTTTTGTTTTAATTTAACACAAGTCATACCTTTAACAAAAAACCCCACTATTAGAGACAGGCAAAATGGGCAAAGAAGACCCCCTCCCCCCACACACACCCTTCGCCTTCCCAGCCGTCCCCTCAATTTATCCGAACAGACAGAGCTCGGACAGACAATTAACAAAAAAAAAAAAGCGTGTGACCAACCAATGACACCAGTTTATCATTAGTTTAGTTAACGATACCTCCAACTTCCCCCCACCACCCATATGGACTGAATATTTTAATTAAGGCGAACAATGGAATTATCGACATCCAGGTTAAGGGAAATAATCTAAATATATTTACCCCCCCCCCTTTCCCCAGAACATCCTCCCCCTCCCCCACTTTCCCCCCCCATCTGCTCCACAGTGGCTCACAGCCCTAGGTGTTATTCCCCCCCCCCCTTTTTGGTGTTTGGAGTGACGTAGATAAACATGGCAAGAAATCGATTACAAGAGAAAATTGTCTGTCCTGGAATCGAAACCGCCAGTGTATTATAACGTGATGCATAATCGCCGCGGCGCGTATTCGTAGGATGTGATTACTGGGTGTATAAGACGTCCTCTTTAATACCAGAATAAATGTTGGAAGGATTTATGTCATAGGCAGGCAGACTAGACCGACTTGCAGACATACAGAGAGCAGGCAGACTAGACCGACTTGCAGACATACAGAGATCAGGCAGACTAGACCGACTTGCAGACATACAGAGAGCAGGCAGACTAGACCGACTTACAGACATACAGAGAGCAGGCAGACTAGACCGACTTACAGACATACAGAGAGCAGGCAGACTAGACCGACTTACAGACATACAGAGAGCAGGCAGACTAGACCGACTTACAGACATACAGAGAGCAGGCAGACTAGACCGACTTACAGACATATAGAGATAGATAAAGGCATAGATAGATTTACACACGATGGAAACACAGATTGATAGATAGAACGATGGGTGCATGGATTAAAACTAGATGCACACATTGATTGCTGAATAGAGTGGGTTCATAGATTTAGACATAGAGAGAGATTGAGATATAGATTTTTTTATTCATAGTTTGAATAAATGGCTAGATTAATGGATGCACAGTTTTTTTAATGGTATGGAGTGATTGAATAGAGTGATTGACGCATAGTGTCGTACATCGACGGATACAAAGACTGATAAATACATTAAAAACACAGAGAGATTATTGCATACATAGTTCAGTGAGAATGAGAGTGAGAGTGACAGTGAGTGTGACAGTGACAGTGAGTGTGACAGTGACAGTGAGTGTGACAGTGACAGATTGAATCATACTCACATGAAACAAGTTCTACTTTCTGTGCCTTTTAGAAAATGTATAAAATTGAATAACTCACTTGCATACAGGGGCTCTCAACCTTTCTCGGGGGCCCTGTATTTGTAGTTGGGGGCCCCGTATTTTTAGTTGGGGGGCCCTGTTTATACCAGTTTATATGTTTACAATTTACTTTTCACTCTCTCTCTCTCTATCTCTCTCACTCTCTCTCTTTCTACCCCTTTCTCTCTCTCTCTCTCTCTCTCTCTACCTTTTTCTCTCTTTCTACCTCTTTCTTTCTCACTACCTCTTTCTCTCTCTCTCTCTCTACCCTTTTCTTCCTTAACGTCTATATTTTTAGGTCAACCGCATAATTTATATCAGAGTGAATCCACTGTTGTGTGTGTGTGGGGGCGGGGGAGTCACAAAATGTCCCCAGTTTGAACTTGTCACAGGTGAGACAACTCCACGGGAGGGGGATGGATACAAAAAAAAAAGCTAGAGTATTAGCCCCCACCCCCACCACTTTTCCTAACCGTGAAGTTAAAATTATGCATTCAGTCTTGCTGGGGCTCATTTGCATAATTATTTATAACATGTGTGTGTGTGGGGGGGGGGAGGGTTTCAGTTAAAGTTCTAGGTCACAGAGAAATTTACACACACACACACACACAGAGAGAGAGAGAGGGGGAGAGAGAGAGAAACCTCCCCTCAATTTATCCGGACAGAGCTTGGACAGACAAATAACAAACAAAACAAAAAAAAAAAAAAAGCGTGTGACCAACCAATGAAACCAGTTTATCATTAGTTAAGCTAATGATACCTACAACTGAACTGAGAGGGAGACAGAGAGAGAGAGAGAGAGAGAGAGAGGGAGAGAGAGGGGGAGAGAGAGAGGGGAGGGGGGAGGGAGAGAGAGAGAGAAACTGAAAGAGACAGACAAGAAAAGGAGATAGACTGATATTCGCACATCAGAAATAGATTATTGAAATAAAATGATGAAAACATTCTCACATATTTCTTTTTCGGCTCCTGTCCATAAATCAGTCAATAAATCATTCAGTAAATACAATCAATCAATCATTAAATCCCTCCGTTATTACAATAAATCAGTCATTTAATCCCTACGTTATTACAATCAATCAGCCAATAAACCATTCATTTATTACAATCAATCAGCCAATAAACCATTCATTTATTACAATCAATCAGCCAATAAATCATTCAGTTATTACAGCTATGCGATAACAGCCAACGTGTACTACATCAAAACATATACAACAGTAAAGTTATATCAAAACACATACAACAGTAAAGTTATATCAAAACACATACAACGGTAAAGTTATATCAAAACATATACAACAGTAAAGTTATATCAAAACATATACAACAGTAAAGTTATATCAAAACATATACAACGGTAAAGTTATATCAAAACATATACAAAAGTAAAGTTATATCAAAACATGTACAACAGTAAAGTTATATCAAAACATATACAACAGTAAAGTTATATCAAAACATATACAACGGTAAAGTTATATCAAAACATATACAACGGTAAAGTTATATCAAAACATATACAAAAGTAAAGTTATATCAAAACATGTACAACAGTAAAGTTATATCAAAACATATACAACGGTAAAGTTATATCAAAACATCTATGAAATACAGCAAACATGAATGAGACTCCCACCTTGGAACACAATTAAGTTACATTTTTACAGATATGTATGACGTACATGTGTATTATTATTACAGCCATGTGATATACTAAGTTAGGTTCATTACAGCTACGGTTAATTATGATTATTACATGTACGGGTGCAGTAAACATGGCTTATGACAGCGGTGAGATTTAACACATTTGTATTGAGATATATTAACTTTGGTTTATTACAGCTAATAATACAGTAAATGTATATAATAAATACGGTTATGGCAAACAGCGAAATTGGATTCTTACATCGGCTAATATAGTACACTTTGAATTTTGATAGATGTATAAGCTATAGGACATCAACAGAGACACACACAGTGGACAAAGACAGTGATCACTAGTAGGCCATACGGTACAACAGCCATCTCCGTGGACCCCACTAGAATAAATTAAATGTCCGAAATCTGCCCAATTAACACTCACGGTCACTGTTGATTACCCCCCCCCTTCCCCCCAGCCTCATATACATGTCTTTGATGCCAAGTTTCACTGTTTGCTTGACCGGTGGTGGCAGGCAGGAGTGTGTGGGTGGGGGGAGGGGTGGATGTATCATCAACATTTCCCCCCCCCGTACCCTTTTGTCCTTAACAAAAAAAAAAAACAACTGGCCATTGAGACTATCCTAAGTGTCCACGCCAACTGGTCCCCAACAATGTTCAAATAGCCGTGAAATGACCCTTCACTGACCGCCTAATTTCCTCGAGTGGTCGCCAGACTAAACCACTAGGAACCAGGTCCACTGGCTGCAGTCACGTGGTTTTATGACCAGATCTGGGCTTTTTTTTTTTATTCTTCCATTGAATGAATGAACTTGTGGGTGGGGGAGGGGGGGGGGGGTGGGGGGGAGTCCCCAAGAGGGAGAATTGTGTCTCTCCCCTCCCCCCAAGTAATAGGGGGGCTTTACATTCTAATGAATGGCTCTGGGACGTTGAGTTAGGTATGAAAACATTTTATGTTCCCGTGGGGTGGGGGTGGGGGGGGGGGAATTTATTGGGATCTGTTTGATTTGATTTTTTTCAAGAGCTTCGGGTGGGGGGAAAGGGGGAGTGTTTTAAAGGGTTTTTAGGGTTTGGGATTAGAGAAGGAAATACTTTGGTTCATTTGGGTTTTTTTTTTTATGGTGGTCCAGTGAAGATCAACTTCAAAAAGAATGTTTGTTTAATGGATTTCAGGAATTGGAATAAGTTGAACTTTGAACTTAAAAATTGAAATAAATATTTTTGAACGTTAAAACTAAAAATAATGGAACGCTTTGATAGATGTAGAGTTGGCATTTTATCAACGGGAACTTTGTATTCGACCATTCAATGAACATGCATGCACACATTGAATCTTCGGTACTGTAGTTAAGATAGGCTTAATACATGATACAGTAAGATAGGGTTAATACATGATACAGTAAGATAGGGTTAATACATGATACAGTAAGATAGGGTTAATACATGATACAGTAAGATAGGGTTAATACATGATACAGTAAGATAGGGTTAATACATGATACAGTAAGATAGGGTTAATACACGATACAGTAAGATAGGGTTAATACACGATAAGTAAGAAAGGGTTAATACACGATACAGTAAGATAGGGTTAATACATGATACAGTAAGATAGGGTAAATACATGATACAGTAAGATAGGTTTAATACATGATACAGTAAGATAGGGTTAATACATGATACAGTAAGATAGGGTTAATACATGATACAGTAAGATAGGTTTAATACATGATACAGTAAGATAGGGTTAATACATGATACAGATGAACAGGTAAATAGAAATAGACAAAGATATCCACGTCACTCATTTAAAAATATACTTGTGTGTGGGATTGGGGGGGGGGTGTCTTGTTTATGTTTGGGTAGTTAATGTGTTAGTGCGTGTGTGTGTGTATGTGTGTGTGTGTACTAAGTGTATTTATATGCGTGTAAGGGACTATTGGTGTATGTGTATTTGTGTGTATGTGTGTGTGCTATACTAACAACACCTTTAGTAAGAAATATTTATTAGGGAGAAATGTATGAAATATAAAGGGAGATCATTCTAGTGAAATGAGATTTTTTTTAAATATATTTATTTATTAGCTTCAATTGAGGTACAACAGGGGGAGATAATATGGCGTCTCTGGACAGAGTGAAAGATAATGACCCAGAGACGATGTCGCAATCCATGCATTTTTCCGAGGGATTACTCACCCTCCCTTTCCCGAATCCGGCCCTCTGACCACACACACACACACACACACTCCCAGGACCTCTATCATTGCCCCACTCCCCCCACCACCACCCCATGCGAGGCTCATTGCTTGTTTTGTCTTTCAATGATCCGATGAATACGTTTGATGAATCTAGCTTGATACCACACACACTCGCACTCACACACACACACACAACAGCAACAACAAACATGCACACAGCACACTCGCACTCACACACACACACACACACTTTTAAGATTACTGACCTATAATTCTGTGACGGAACGATGTGCAAAGATTAGGGCGGGGGGGGGAATGCTGGGGGAAAGGCGCACCCTTTCATCTTGACCACACTGTGAGCAACAAACACATATGTCACGTGATCGAGGCAACGTCCACTACAATCATCAATCAAATAATAGTTATTGTTGTTTTCTTAATAAAGTTTGTTCAGCCTCTCTAAATAGATTAATTATTTATAAATATCATTATTGTAAACAAAAAGAAAACATAGCTAATTATCATTATTTTAAACTAGCTGTACCCTGTGAAACCTTCGCATAGGGTTGTATCTCCTTAGGTTGGATCGGTAGGCTTGGTTATTTTTGCATTCGGGCAGATCCGATTTTTTCATGATTGTATTTTAAACTGGGATACTTTTGTATTAATTCTTTACTTTCGATTTAACGCAGAACCCAAACTCGCTATTATTTTATTAAAAGCTTACTATGTCAAACTCACGATCTCGCACAGCAAGAGAGAAAAACTGAATCCAACAATTACAACTCACTAAGTACGCATCATAACGTGATATCGGATAGAAGGATATATATATATATATATATATATATATATATATATATATATATATATCCGTCTAGACAATCCTAGGCTTCAATCATGTATCTCAATCATTTATCTCAATCATGTATCTCAATCATGCTACAATCCTAACTGTTAATGCAGACAAAAAAAAATAGCAGGATTAATTTTGGGAGATACCGTCCAGTTTACTTCATGATTATATTTATTTTGTTTTTAATCAAGTGGACGAATAAAAAAAAAGAGGAGGTGGGGGGGGGGGGTGGGAGAGAAAAGGGGGGTGGGTGGGTTGAAACAACATATCTGTGATCATCATATCTGGCTGCAGTTATTACACGTGTATTACGGTTCGATTACAATTGTCGTTATCATTTAATTAACAGATCAAGGTTTTGTGTTTTCACTAGTGGATGTTATTAAAATCTTATTTAACAATTGTGGGGGGGGGGGGTTTAGAGCTAACAAATGGCATTGATGTCCACTTCAATGACCTCTTGATGGGATGGACATTTACAGTAATCACTGGGGTGCCCGAACTGAGGCCATAGTGGGGGTTTGGTAAAACGACGGCTGTACAACAGATAACAAACAAAACAACCAACGTATATTTTATATTGTAGATGTCTGTGTGTGTGTGTGTACATCACTCCAAGTGATCCTCAAATTGTAAGTCGCGACTAAATTTACATTTCACAATTAAAAGATCGACGATCTACATAAATTTACATATAATATGATTACACATGTATTCCTCATTTCAACTATACAATTAAAAGATTGTTTTAAAAGTAAAAAAAAATGGAGACATCTGTGATCGTCTAGGGGGTTCGTCATGGGGCCACTAGGCATTAAAGGGGGCAATGGAAGCCCCCGGCACTAGAGAGTAATTACGGTAAAGTTCGTTTTTAAAATTTGGTTTTTAGAGTTGGCTCGGCCCTCCCCCCTTTAGGCTCCTGAGCCCGAAGCACAGTGTCTACGTTGCCTGAGAGTGTAAAGCGGCCCCTAGACGACCCCCCCCCCACCCCAATGGTGAAAAGGTTGTGAGGGCGCGACGTCTCATCGTTTCATATTGAATCTGATGACACAGTTACAATCAACGACTTCATGATATTTCAACTCATGCCAGGGTCGTCGTAGAACCCGGGCCCCATTCCAGGCCCATTCATGAGCTTAACACCCCACCGCCAATCCTTCCCTCTCTCTCTCTCTCTCTCTCTTTATCTGCTCCCACCAAGCACACGAACTGAACATAGCGTGTGACGTTGAACGTGTTTTGGACAAATTGGTGGTCACGTGACCTGAAGATGCTTACATTCTTCTTTTTTTTTTTTGTTTTTTTTTTTTTAATTCCCAGATCAAACCATCACGTGACACGTCGGATCTACTCGACCAATAAAGAACGCCGGTGACGTAATAACCCTCCTTACAACCACCACCCCCAGCCCCCCCCCCACTCATGTCAATACTTTCCCCACCCTATTTCTTGGCTCTAATTTAATTGAATTCCTATGTTACTCTATTGTCCCATTATTTCAACGGTATTCTTGTATTCATCTATAAAATAAAGGCTATAAAATAATAAAAAAATAAATCAATAAATAGCATATAACTATAGACTACAATAGAGAAATGATTGGATGGTGGGGGGTGGAGGGGGATGGAGGGGCAAACCGCGTCTATCTAAATTCAATAAGAAGGAACCCAACGGGATTTCCCGAGCAAAGAAAACTAGATGTCTATAATTTGTTGTACAAATCACAAAGTTGCATCCTGCACACAAAAGCAGCAGCCAAAATAACAGTTGTCATGTGTGTGTGTGTATGTGTTTTTTTTTTAAATATATTTTCAACATCTTCAATTTAAGGGGAGATAGAACCGTAACCATGTTCGCAACTAGACTCCAGATGAACAACCATTACAAGTAGAACAACACAAGTTATTTTTAACTTCTTCAACAGATATCGTATCTAGTCGTATATATTTCCCACAGTACATTAGTAAAAAAAGAACTATATAATGTGACTTAGACAAGCCAGGGAGACAAATGAAGAAATATGAATCTTTACACGCAATGAATCAATAATGTGTACAAAGGCAAATTGGGATGTATAGTTTGGGCCATTGTTGTGAGCCCTGGACAGTAACTTTGAAATAATCAGAAGGAGGGCATGGATCAGGAAGTTTGAACTATTTGGGCTATTTGACCAGGAACTTTGAACTCTTTGGGCTATTTGACCAGGAACTTTGAACTCTTTGGGCTATTTGACCAGTAACTTTGAACTCTTTGGGCTATTTGACCAGGAACTTTGAACTCTTTGGGCTATTTGACCAGGAACTTTGATCTCTTTGGGCTATTTGACCAGGAACTTTTAAATATTTGAAGGCTGTGGATAAAATTATCTGTTTTGAGATCTTCAAAATATCATTAGATAACCACAAGAATGACCTCTGTTTGCCAAACCACAAGAATGACCTCTGTTTGCCTAACCACAAGAATGACCTCTGTTTGCCTAACCACAAGAATGACCTCTGTTTGCCTAACCACAAGAATGGCCCTTGTTTTCCTAACCACAAGTTCGGACATAAATAACGTTGAAGCGAATTATCTATCACTGGTTTTCATCCTTGTAACGGGGTTAAATATTATTCATGTAAATGAAATAAACCAAAATATAGAGAAGCGAGAAAAAGCCAAAATTTCTGATCTACTATTATTGCAACAATCCTCAGATTAAAAAAAAAAATCAGTCAGTCTGTTGGTACCACACACGGGGCTGCAAGGGGCAGGGTGCACCAACTAAGGCTACACAGAGTGCACCTTAATTAACCTATGTTATCATCTTTCATTTAATAAAGATATATATATTTTTTAGAACACATTGTAACAGAACTAGGTCAGTAAGTAAAGATACCTATAGATATATCCTCAAGTGATCATGGGCCGTCTTATCTAATTACTGAGAGTGGACTTATATAGGACATATCTAATGTCTAATTACTAATTAGTCTAATTAATGTAACCACATCCGACATAGTGTAGTCATTAGTTCTTTATTAATAAGCCCCTTAATTAAAAAAAAAATATTATACAGAACCTACAGAGGTCAAATTATCTCTGCAAGAGTTATCTCAGTGTGCCCTAAGTGTATAATGGAGTTTTTTTTTCCCCCTTACAAGAAATATGGACAAGGATGAGGTGGAAGGGGGAGGGTAGGCGCCCTGGTTTGCACCGCATTGGCGGAAATCGACCAGTGACCGACTGAAAGATAGCAGAGTGACCCATTAAAAAAACAAAAAACAAATCTGTACCACAAACAAAATGTCACACAAACATAATGTGACACAGACCGACACAAACAGATTGTGACACTAACAAATAGTCACACTGAACACACACACACACACACACACAATGAATCCAACTGCATGCAGAATGTTTTAAAATGTGATTGTTGACACTGTAATTTTTGTTTTTCTCAGACCACCCTAAAACTGGGATGAATTGTGATACTTTGTTCACTGGTCAACAACACAGAGCGCGTGTCATCCACATTTTGTTGTGCACCTCCCACAGACAGACCAAGACAGACAGAAAGTAAAGCTCGACACAGTGGTGAGTGGGTGTGCCTGTGTGTGTGTGTGTGTGTGTGTGTGCCGGACGCAAATTGTGTGTGTGTGGGGGGGGAGGGTCAGTTCGTAAGACAAAAGAGAAGAATGAAAGTGAGGTTATGGAGGGAGGGGTGTACGAGTGTGCGTGTGAGTGCGGGAGTCGCAATCCCAGACAAAACGAAACAAAAAAAAAGATCTTCTGTGTGTGTGTGTGTGTGCGCGTGTGTGAGTGTGTGTGTAAGTCTCCGCCGTTGTTTAAACTCTGGACCAAACCTCGCGAATCTTTGCGCTAAACGTTACTCAAACAACGGCAGCACTACAGACTACGTCGTCATGCACAAGGGAAGTAAACACCAGAGTCCCAAGTACTGGACGAGCTATCTGCCCCTGTGTCGTCACGCAACCTTCAAATAATTCCACACACACACACACATACACACACATACATGATCTTGCCCACATCGAAGATTACCTACAACAGTTACTTTATTCACATTCACATTGTTTTCAAAATGTTTAAGAAAGAATATCAGTATAATGAGAGAATGGGGAGATAATCCGAAATACGCAGAATGAAACCAGTTCTAGGTTGTTGTTTTTTTTTTGGGGGGGGGGGGGGCTGGGGGGTGGGGAGGAATGCAACGGACATGGGGCGCTATAAATATAAATATAAGTCTGGAGGTCCAGGGTAAAAACATTTTTATTTGTGTGTCTCTCGCTGTATGATCAAACTCACACAAAGTCTCGTCCCATCACTCCACTTCCCCTCCCCGGGCCACCATAGCACAAACATTACAATTGAGAACTCAGGCTGCGGAAAATTAGAGAGGACACTGGTCGAAACCCTGGTTTAAATGGATTGTTGTAAATAAATGGTACGTCAATAGTAAGGCTGTACGAGCGCGGGGGTCCCCTAATGAAGGGGGCCCTTGATTAAGCACGATGGGCCTGTTCGGACTCTGACTGGCACGAGGCATGTTTACCATAAATACTGTTATATCTTTATATACAGATGTATGGCTGACGATAAGCTTCCTGCAATCTTATGTATATATATATATATATATATATATATATATATATATATATATATATATATATATATATATATATATATACTAGCTGTACCCTTCAAATATTGTATTTTAAACTGGAATACTGTTGTATTAATTCTTTACTTTCGATTTAACCCAGAACACAAAATCGCTATATATATATATATATATAAAAGTTGAATCAACATGAATGTACACAGTTAATATCAAAATTATCACTCATAAAATACTCCACATTTCATCCCCCCCACTCCCTATTTAACAATACCCCATTTACTGTAAGACTTTTATCAGTCGGCACCCTGCACTGACCTGTATAATACACCAGTGCCCCATATACCAGATTCCAAGCGCTACGCTACAGCCCATTCAACTCTTTGTGTCCTGTACCAACCAGCCACAACCAGACACAACATGAACCTCCCCCCTAGATACGAAAGTAATTCTCTGATAAGTTGAAAGATAAATGAAGCTTGTGCAGAACAAAGGGGAGGGGTGTTGAAGGGTTGGGGGTGGGAGGGGGGGTAGGGAGAGAGAAATATGTACAGAAGTTTCAAAGAATTTGTTCAACATTTATTTCTGTCTTCCCCAGGTTCCCGCAGATGTAACGATTAAAACCTCGCACGTCATAGAAACATGATTTGAAACGATACAGCGCACTTCCACCAGTGGTTAGGTTTTTTTTTCAATATTTAGGTTTTTCTGTGTTTTAGATTTACAAGATTTGGGTTGATTTTTGTTTGTTTTTTTTGTTTAGATTATTATTATCGCATTGAGAGTATGAAGAATTATAGTTTTTACATAATGATAAATATTTGACAGTATACAAAAAACACGCTAACGTGAGTGGCAGAGATGCAAAGCGCTGGTCGTTGAGCAGGTGCTCATCTGCAGTATCAGGACTGACCTTTGGTATAAAGACACCTGTCATATGTCATCGGGTTATCCTCGCGTGAGCTCTCTTGATAAATCCAAGAGGGTTTTGTGCAGGTGAGCTTGGTGTGCAGACATGAACTTAATGGTGAGCACTGCGATATCGCATGCACGTGCATTGGTACGTATGACTGAATATATATATATATATATATATATATATATATATATATATATATATATATATATATATATATATATAGAGAGAGAGAGAGAGAGAGAGAGAGAAGTACGATGATACATACACTTAATTGGCTCACTCCGAGCGGTAAACGCCAATACACACTCGCATAACTCACCGATAGACGCGCTCATATATATATATATATATATATATATATATATATATATATATACAGTCGATTCCGCTTAATTGGGACACATCGGGACAGAGTCTTTTTGTCCCAATTAAGCGGCTGTCCCAATTAAACATACAAATTTACTATTGGCTTCTTGGTTTGGTTTCTTTGAGCAGGTGCTCATCTGCAGTATCAGGACTGACCTTTGGTATAAAGACACCTGTCATATGTCATCGGGTTATCCTCGCGTGAGCTCTCTTGATAAATCCAAGAGGGTTTTGTGCAGGTGAGCTTGGTGTGCAGACATGAACTTAATGGTGAGCACTGCGATATCGCATGCACGTGCATTGGTACGTATGACTGAATATATATATATATATATATATATATATATATATATATATATATATATATATATATATATATAGAGAGAGAGAAGAGAGAGAGAGAGAGAGAAGTACGATGATTACATACACTTAATTGGCTCACTCCGAGCGGTAAACGCCAATACACACTCGCATAACTCACCGATAGACGCGCTCATATATATATATATATATATATATATATATATATATATATATATATATACAGTCGATTCCGCTTAATTGGGACACATCGGGACAGAGTCTTTTTGTCCCAATTAAGCGGCTGTCCCAATTAAACATACAAATTTACTATTGGCTTCTTGGTTTGGTTTCTTTGAGATTTGTCCCAAATAAGCGGCAGTCCCAATTAAGCGAAATCCATTGTATACAGTTGTGGAAAAAAAAAACACACATGCGCAGAACTTAAAATAAGCACAGTGGAAGAACACACATATGTACTGGGAAAAGATCATACACTTGCACATGTGTAAAACACACGAGTACACAAGCAAGGGAAGAACACATACACACACCCACTGTGCACGATCGCGGTCCACACGTGCAAACACACAAACAAAACACACACACACACACACACATATATATATATACATACACACTACACATGCACTTTTTGACACAGTTCACAACGGGGGTTCAAAACAGTGCAGACTTTTGCGCGCACCAACGTATTGACAGATCCTGTGGTATCAGTCACGTGGTATCAATATCAACTCACGCCTTCCCCGTGTTCGCCTCTTTAAACTCACGTGAGCGAGTGGATATTGAAGGGACCAGTCAACCAGCTCGTTGCAGATGTATCGCCATCCCGTGAGTACGAAATGATGGGGAGTCGGGGGGGGGGGGGGGTAGAGCCGTTCTAGAAGCATCACGCCCTGCTACCACCATACTCTACAGAGGACCACTTTTTTTTTGGGGAGGGTGGTTTGGGGGGTGGGTGGGTGTAGGAATAATGCTGTAAGCTATTTTTAATAGGCCATATGTAACAAAAGGACCTTGCCTAAGGCCAGTATCTCTCATAATGAAAAACATGACAATCATTACGTTCGCGTGAATGCTTCATAAAATATTTTGATCAACACACACGTAATAACTAGGCCATGATTAAGCTAATGATGATTTTATATCATCGATTTGTACTGGAATTGAATTCCCTAGGCAATGACCTAGTTTTGACTGCGCCTACTACCTGCAATTCTCGTGTGCCCCGGAGGGGGGGGGGATTGCCCGAGTGGGCACATGTGTTAAGATGGTGTCTCTGTTAGGGGAGGTGCGTGTACCCCACAATGATCCCCGACCCCCCCCCCCCAATAGTGGCACATGTTTTTTTTTTTCATGCAAATAGTTGTTTTATTTCTCGATTGGTTAGAGTCTCAGTTATTTCGGCGCCCTGTTCGATTTAAATGTATTGCACCCCTACCCCGACCCCCAGCGACTGATAGGAATTTTGTGAAAACATTAAAGCAACAAAATTTCGGCTCTCTTCTCTTAGTTCGGCGCCCTTCTTTAGCGGCAGGACAACCCGCACTAACGTTCGTATGGTACTGACTGGTTAGAGTGACGCACCTATTGTTTATCAAAGAGGGGCCCGATCAATAAATACAAACACTCATATGAACTCGTACTCACAACAGACCCAATATTAATATTAGAAAAAAAAAAAACAGTCCAAAAATATTTTGATGTATTTCTCACTGACCACGGTGTTAAGACGGGGGGGGGGGGCAGAATTTTTTGGGTGGAGCCGTTGGATGTAGCAATGTTTTAACAATATGGCGGGTGTCAGGAAGGTCAGACATAGTCTGTGTCTCGTTATACCGTCAGTGAGTGCAGCCAACTCCATGTCGTTCTTTTCTTCCAGGTCTTACCACCCACCCACCGCCCTTCCCCCCCCCCAATGCATAAAACGCACAGATGTCGTTCAAAGAAACAACTGAAAGGGTCAAGAGGTCAAACGTTAAAAACACATTAAATATATGTTTCGAATTTTACATTGGTCGCTGTTGATTGTAACGGTGTAGAATAAATAAACAATAAATTATTTGGGGGAAAAAACTATTACGCGAAATAAATTTGTAAGTTTTTTTTTTTTTACTGTTTTTCTGTTTTCACTATCGGTTTAGACGCAGCTATTACAATTCTATTATTATTATAATTTATCCCTCATTAGTAAGAGATAACGCCCCATTAAGCTTCGGGCCTGTTCAGGCCGGAACGGCAAAATTAGAACCGGGACTGTATTTTTAATTTCTTTTATCATTTTTTTTTTTATTTCGTTGTCGAAGGTTTTGCCCGGATGTAAGGGACACAGTAGACTCGTCAATATTGTCAGTTTGTTGATAGTACATAAGGCGGGGGGGGGGGGGGGTGGAGGTGGAGGTGGTTGCGTTGGGTAAGGTGGTTGTAGGGATGCGTTGGGAGGCAGAAGGGGGGGTAGAGATAAAATTAAGCGCCGTGCTGCTGGTTTAAGTGGATGCTCGAAGCTGAAGTTTAAGATATTACCGGTGCTAACCTCTGTAATCTCCAGGCGTATCCACAAAGAGTTCCAGATAGATCAATAAACACCTAGACTAGGTGAATGAGTTGTTGTTTTAAAGCATAGTAGTTGTGTTTCCAGGTTACTGCACACCTTCACTGCATGTGTGTTACTTCTCACGTGTGTGTGTCGTGTGTCTGTGTGTGTGTCTGTCTGTGTGTGTATGTGACGTTATGAGCTAAATTACCAGGCCTTGAGCAATATGAAATCTTGATCAATTGATGCCCAGCCAATCACGAGTGTCGTCATCCACTCGTACCCTCGTGACCGAATACTTATACTTGTATTACAGTGGGTCGTAACGTCACTTCACGTGCTTCCTTCAAACGACAGCACGTTCTTCAATACAGATAAGCATTTGGTTTACAGAGTATAACAGCAACGAAACGCTAAATTAATTAGGTAGTGATTCTTATGTAAAGAATAAATAAATAAATAAATAAAACCTATTGGGAAAAAACGTTACTGTTCAATACAACAATAAGATGTACATGAATGTGACTTTATACAACATACAACAATAGTTGAAGTACTGAAAAGACCTATACAACTGCCACAGATTGAAAATCATATATCTGGGTGCCAAAGCAAGTAATGGGTCAATGGGTCATGGGTCAAATGGGTCGCAAAATTGGATGGGTCACATGGGTCATGGGTCAATGTTCCCTGACCCACGACCCATCCTTAGTCTCCACCCCACCCTAAAAAAAACCGTCGTCGCGCGATTTTTTAAATTTTCAAAATGGTTTCTATGGCGACGGCCGCCATCTTGAAAATAACAACATTCAATGGGTCATGATGGGTCTGGGTCAAGAACTTGATGGGTCATGGGTCAAGCTCAGTGACCCATTACTTGCTCGAATGTGATAAACCTAATTGAAATCATGTAAGTTTATTCCATATATATATATATATATATATATATATATATATATATACACCAAAAGTAAGACGAATGCATGAATTACTGATGTCAAGAGTTCAAAGGCCATGACTTAATAAGTTTAGTGCATGTCCAAGTATTTAAGTCCAGCGAGTTAATTACAGTACTTATATCAAGTGACTATTGTCCTTAATTTGATGTAAATGTCTATGCAACAAAGTCAAAATGATTTTTGTGTAAATGTCCGAAATGATATGTCTATAAAAAAAAAATAAAGTTCCCTTAGCCCTATCGGGCCATCGGGGCAGATGAAGTGTAGAATTCATCTGTTTCTATAACCTCGGCATATAATGGGATTGTGTGGTTAGCACAACGCCCAGCCGCCTTTACTTCCCCAACTTAAGTCAGGTTCCCATTTAAAGCTGTGAACTTGTGAGACGACTTTGCACCGAATTTCACCAGGAAAAATTCTGGGCCTCACAATGGCTCGAACCCATGACTCTCAGGTCGACAGTCGAGTATCTACACCACTCGGCCATCCGTCCCAATAATGTCTATAATGTCTATAATGATATGTAAATGTCCAATAATCAGTGACCAGCATAATCTTAAAGCCATGTACCAGGCTACATTGAGCACATACTAAAAACGTCAGTCTAAACCCTAAGAATGTGCACGGCGCACACTACACATCAAAACCCCAATTTCTCAAGTCCATCACAACAACAACAAAAAAAAAACATCAATAGTACCATCACTCCATCAGTCTTAACTGTAGGGACAGAGAAGTCTTTTGTGGCCAACTCAATACGACTGTCAACTGGCTGCGGCGGGTACAGAAGGTATTTACTTATAGGATCAACCCGTTAGAAGAAAGCCAGTGACAAAAAGTAGAGAGATCGAATGGTTTTAATATTTTTATCCTTCTAATTCACCAAATAGTCGTAGGTGAATGGACGTATTGTGTGTCCGTCAAGTGGCAGGAGTAGTCTCGCGGTGTCAGATGGCAGTTTTAGCTGACAGACAAACAATCCAGCGGCTGACATCCAACACACGTGACCCCTTTTAGCTCCTGTCCTGGACCTCGATAAAAAAATAACTAACAGGGGCGGCTCAACCCGCACACACACACACACACACACAACATGTCGCGCCTTCCGCTAATAGTCCGAACATTTAAAAAAAAACTTAATATTTTCTTCACATTCTTCTATTTACTGGCCAAGATATATTGATGGGAGACGTGTGTGTGTGTGGGGGGGGAGAGAGTCACGCCTATGAACAAAGCGTTAGTCCCCCCCCCGCACCATTCACACGCATACGCACGCACCCCTCATCCCCCCCACCGCGGAGAAAAGTGAATCCAATTGAAGAGCCTATTTCACGGTCAGGGGTATAGAGTAAAGGGGGTGTGGGATTGGGGGGGGGGGGGGGTTTATAAATCCCTCTCCAGAAAATTTTTAATCCCCGCATTGAATTAGAGGCGGCTCTCCACTGAATAGATTGTTGGGGTGTCATGTTAAACCATCTTGGTCTGGGGGGGGGGGGGAATGCGGGGGTAAGGGCATTGGGGGGGGGGGGGGTTAAGAGTTTTTTTTTTCTTTTCATATTTTTTTTCCTAACTCAAATCGCATTTTGAAATAACTCAAACGTGAGAGGAAATATTGAATGTCGTTGAGGATAAAAAAAATAAGAAAAACAGTCCCTGGGGGAACATGTGGGGGGTTAAAGGTCAATCGCAGAGTTAAATGCAGATGTGTGTGTACGGATGTATGCGTGATTGGCGTGTACAGACAGACGTATTGTGCAGTCCCGTTGATGGGTGGGACGACTGGCAAAATCCCAAAATCTTCGTTAAAATGTAAGTCTAATGAGTTTAAATCAAAGTCTAGTGAGTTTCAAATGAAAGTCTAGTGAGTTTTAATGAAAGTCTAGTGAGGTTTATTGAAAGTCTAGTGAGGTTTATTGAAAGTCTAGTGAGGTTTATTGAACGTCTAGTGAGTTTTAATGAAAGTCTAGTGAGTTTTAATGAAAGTCTAGTGAGTTTTAATGAAAGTCTAGTCAGTTTTAATGAAAGTCTAGTGAGTAAAAGAATAAAAAGAACTCATCTTGACACACTGGACTTCTGTGTGTGTGTGTGTGTGCTGTATTCTGTTGCAACTAAACAAGGCCGGTCATATTTATGAATTCCTTTTTTTTTTTAAATCCTCCTAGACTATCTTCAAAGTCAAAGCCTCTGACCTCTGAAAAACTGTCACAGACATGACAGAAAGTGTACAATGACCTTATATATAACAGCCAGAAGTAAAAAAAACAACAACAGAAGTAGCTTAACTCACAGGGTTACGGTGTGTATGTGTGTGTGTGTGTGTGAGTTTTATCGCGTGAGCTGGTCAGTTTGACCGCCTGGCTGACACCAGGTTGTCACGTTATGACAGACGGGTCTAACACTGGTTCACGTGGGGCCAATTCAATGATTAGAGGAGGGGATTTGGGGGTGTGAGGGCGAGACAATGGGCGAGCGCGCGGGGCGGGGAGGGGAGGGTTGGTTGTTCCTAAATACGAATGGTAGCGGACGTCAAAGATGTAATGGTAGTGTTGCCTTAAAATTTGGGACAAATTTTGTGGAAAACTTTAAAAAATGATCATTAGCTGTCTTAACGCTGGGGGAGGGGGCATCCGGGCAGTTTGGCCTGAGGGTGACCTTAGTGTAAAAGGGGCGTAATGTCTAAATAAAGAGTTATATGTCATTCTTCTCACTGGTTGTCATAAGCGTCCCCAAAATGCTGATTTGGCCTGGAGTCCATTAGAGAGCCCTATTGTGTGAACTAAAACAAATGCTTTAGAAATTTGAGATTATAGTCAAATTTCAAACTTACAATACATTATACTTGTATATTTTTGTTACGTAAGTTGAGTTAGCCGGCTCCCTCATGTACAGACGGACATAAAACAATCAATCCAATATCCAACGTGACATACGACAATCAATGCAATATCCAACGTGACATACAACAGTCAATCCAATATCAAACATTCCGAAAGATTTATCGTTCAGATCAAAGATCATAAAAATACTTTCAATTTTTTTTATGTCCCTTTTTTTTAATTTCTGCGTAGTCTGCCCCTTTAACTCCCCCCACCCTTTTTTTCTCTCCCTTTACCTTAACGTATTATGTCCCCTGTAGCGGTTCTGTCTCCTTTCAGCAATGACCCATCACATTCACGATATCAACGAACCATCTATACAAAACTCGTGATTCCGGCAACACATAAATTTTGAACCGTATGAAAACATAAAAAAAAACGAAAAACGTCTGACCCGTGTCGTGCCGGCGATAAAAAAACGTAAATAATAATAAAATAAAAATAAAGGTGTCAGTGGCCCCCAGGGCGTGCCTGTTGTTCTCCCTCACCAACTCCCCCCTTCCCCACACACACACCGCCATTTCACTCCCATCATTCTTTGAGAACGGAAGCTAGGGGTAGGAATGATGTGCGAGAGAGGGGGTGTTACCTTGTTTGGCTTTAGTCCCAGCAATACTAGCGGGCCAAATGGAAGCACCTGAGGAAGCTAAGAACTGTATTTAAAAAAATATTCATTATATTTTGCCCGAGTCGATGTAATTTTTTTTTACTCCGTATAAGAAGATAACGGTTTGTACCGAATGTGCAAAGTGAACCCTCCCCCCACGACTTACCTCAACCCCCCCCCCCACGACTTACCTCAACCCTCCCCTCCCCACGACTCACCCAAGCTCATTCCTGAAAAATACAATAAGAGTTTTTAGTAAAGATTGTAGAAAAAAAAACAACTGTGGGAGCACTTTCGAAAAGGACACACGTTGTGGTTAAATGCTAAACCAATGTTTGACACACACACCCACACACACATACAAACAGGGTTGTCACAGACACACGTTTGTATATATGCATATATATATATATATAGAGAGAGAGAGAGCGGGGGGTAGACTGGTAGACATAAAGGTAAACAGATAAACCGCTTCATTTTATAGAAAAATCCAGGCAAGTAGACAGACAACTATATATATAGATAGATAGATAGATAGATAGACGGGTGCACAGCGTTTTCATTGATGTAAATGACGTCATCAATAATCAATCAAACACATGCTGTATGAGTGTATCGATCTCCTTAACGTCTATTTATTCAACAATTACTCGGATTGTTTGTGTTTAAAAACAAGTTTACTTACTTTTTAGAATGTACGAAAATTCCCCCCCCCTCCACCAGTACTGTATCTATTGTGATTCTGATACAATAGTGCTGACAATGCACGCTGGTCTGTCTCAATGTCGGCCCATTATGTGGTGCGATTAATTAGGTCACTTTTAATGTGTGTGTTAATCGGTTAATAATGAGTGGCTGTGTGATGTCTGGACTCTTTCAGTCCTCCAACATGTCTGCACACACTCTCAGACACAGAGCCCCTTTAGTACTTACTCCTTTGTCGCAACCACCGAGCATGGCCAAGAGAGAGATATCAAGTCAATTTGAAACAGTTATTATGTAAAACAAAGAATTTTCAAAAAGTGAAGAAGATGTATTTCATTCACTACGTAAATTATGTGTTCTTAAGTGAATGACACCTTGAACTACGACAGAAAAAAAAATGCCTGATATTAAAAACAATAACCCAATAGAACATGGCCGTTATTTTTATTCAGGAGTCAACTGTACCCCCCTGTAAAGTCCTAAAACGACCCTGCCAACGTATGGGCCATATAAAAGATTTGCAGGCAGTCAGGCCAACTGACAGAAAGACTGACTATACAAAACAGGCAGACCGAAGGAATAACGACAGACAGGTGGAAAGACAGATAAAAATACACAGGCTATTTCTTTAGCGTGTGTCTGATACATTATGTCAGTTTGAATATTATTTTGAACACTTGCACACTTCAAGTCCAAATTGTATTTTACTTGATACAAGAAACAAGGGGAGTGTACCACCCCATTACAATCACAGACATATCTCAGACAACCGCAGTGAATTCCCTTTATTCTTTTTTTTTTGGTTATGTACCCGGACGAGTGTATTTGATGTACGCGCAGGTCTGTACAAACATGGCTACCAATGAATGGTGCGAGACCCTTTTGATGTGCACGTTCATACAGTAGAGATAGTAGTAGAATGGTCCACCATTTCAGCTGTGATTTATTACATCTTTATATATATATATATATATATATATATATATATATATATATATATATATATATATATATAATGTCAGGTAAGCCGATAACCATGTTTATGTTAATCAATACATTTACTGTATCAAATAACTCGCTTTGCAAATATCTTTCATTGAAAGACTGGCTTTATGTTGTTGTGGTTTTTTTTTTTTAATGTCGACGAGCAATACAATGTCGTCGTCATGGAATGGGGGGGGGGTGCGGGAAGGCGTTGGGTGCTATTTAGATGTGGGAGGGAGGGGGGGCCTCGAGCTGTTAATGACGTCACTGCAAAAAAAATATTTTAAAATTGCGTTACCCAGACAAGATGATGAGCCAGAAATAGAAACCATGGCTTTAGCCCTGACATTCGTAGTGACATCCAAATGTCATGTAAATAGACTTGAGCCAAGACTGACATACAGCTGCAGCTGTTTGGGTGGTTGATTTTGCTTTTTTTTTGTTGTGTTGTCTACTGTGGGCAGGAATTAATTTTAGTTTGGCCTGTAAAAGTTTACACCGTGAGTGAGGCTGTAGAACGAGCTCTATGGGTGTGGGGGGGGGGGGAGACGACCGTAAACTGTCAGGGTGTGGCCACACTATATTGTTATATGTTTTTTTTTTAATTTTGTTTGTACAAATGTCAATACATCAATGGCTATTGTATTCGACAATATAAAGTTTGTGTAGTGTGTGCGTGTGTGTGTGAGTGTTGAACTGTCTGACATGCTCACCCCCCCCCCACCAACTCCCTATCCTTCGCCGAGGTTCCAATACATCTGTGAAACCAACACTACAAATATTTTGTGTGCACTAGTGTGTCGTTTTGCCATAACTCTCTGCAAGTGCCGCTTTCATTTCTCTACCCCCCCCCTCCCTCGCGCTTGATGTTTCCTTTATTTATTTTTGTCTCTCACTCTGACAACAAACCCCACTTTCGTCACTCTACCTCTCCCCTCCCCCAGGTTCCCTTCTTATCGGCCCGATCAATTCCCCGATTCATTGTCTTTAAAAAAAAAAATAGAAGTTTTGTTGGATTTTTATTTTTATACCCTAGCGCCCGACTTAAGTTGTTAAGTAGAGGGCGCAGGAAGAGGTTGAGAACCGAGATGACCACTGTCCATTTGAGTAAGTGACCAGCTGGATTGAGCAGCAGGGATACAGGGCCCTTGAAAGCCATATCGCCCTTGATGGAGCACTTAAACATTGAGACACATTTTTCCTGAGCGGCGGCGCACACCCCTCTCCCCACCCCCTAACCCCCTCCCCCCCCCGGCCTCGCACCTGTTAGTGCCGCCACTAGCTGAACGGGGACATAGCAAAAGTTCATATTGTGTTCAAACTTAAAAATATTCTTGATGTACTCTATTAAACAAATCAGTTGTATTAAAATACCAGACACCGTTGTATTTCAATGAGTTGCCTCTCTTCCTCCCCCCCCCCCTCCCCCAGGTTTTAACGTCAGGTGACACGATGAGACGAGATGGATGGATGAATGAACTTCGGGAGTTTGAATGAGAGACGTGGGGGGAGGGGAAAAGGGGGGAGTGTTAAAACTTAAAAACTAAACACCCTTTTGTTGTTCTTACATTTCATAAATTGAACGTTTGTGTTATTATTAGATTAGATAACATATTGTAACAACGTGTGTAAACAAAACGAAAATTCTTTGCAGGTAAAGTGAATCTATTTATAGCTCATCTATGTGAACTAAAAAAAATTCAACTGTAGGCTGGCTACAGTGGGGAGGGAAAAAGAAGGGGGTGGGGGGGACAACTTGAACACCAACCAGGGGGGCCCCTGGACAATCGAGGGGGCCCTGTCATTACATATTGACTGATATAAAATGATTCGACTATCTCTGAAGGGACACATTTGCAAAGAGAGTGTCAGTGGCGTGGGGAGAGCGGCGGGCGGGGGGGGGCATGACAACAGCAGATATTAGAACAAAATGAGCGTTAGGAAGTGGCGTTTCTCTACGGATAGACAAAACTAGACAACTGTCTCTTGGGACACCCCCCCTCCCACACTTGAAATATCCCCCCCTTCAAGTATCTAATCTTTATTAAATGTGATACTATGAGGGCCCCCCAATGAATACCTTTGCCCGGGTGTCCCTAAACATCTATAGAGATCTCCACATAGGACCCCCAAAATACCTTGGGTACGGCTCTGGCTATAAAGAGATGCATTTTCGTCATTGTTATATGAAATTATTTTAAAAGAATACAGAATTTCAGTTGTTATTGAAAGTTTAAATCGCTAATCGTAAAAAAAAAAAAAAAAAATAATAATGTTTGAACCCCTGCAGGATTATATTCCCCCATTGCAGTTTTAGATGTAAAACTATTTTCTCTAACACAGGTCGAATGATAAACAATTGAAACAAAACTACTTATTCTACAAAAGCAACAACAACAACAACGAAATCTTTAACAGTGTGCGAGTTACACATTTTTGAGGATCACTGTCTGTCATTTTTTTTTTTGTTTTTTTTTAAACAAAATCCTAAAAATTAAAAAAAAAAAAAGGATCCCTCGTGGCTCCTCATTGACAAATGCAGCCCCCATCACCCAAGTTACTGGTTGAGAAAATACAATGCGATCTATTCTTTGTGATACTCTGACATTTAAATAAAATAATAAAATTTACAGATACCATGCGGGCACTTGAAATAAAAAAAAAAAAAGTTCATACCCTGAAGGTAAGGGAAAGAAATTGATATTTCATTCTCTGATATTAATAACAAGACTTGTCACCACCTCATTTCTTATCTTAAACTGGTGTGGGACGGATTTAAAAAAAGAACAGCCCACGCACGCAAACACGCACGCACGCACACACACACACACACTAACATATACAAACTCACGCCTAACGTATTCAACAATCATATTGTGTCCCATGTCAAGAGATTACAGCTAGTAAGTACACTGTCACATCCCAGAGAAAACTAGATTTTTTACCGCCAGTACACTTACAGAAATAAAAAATAGTAAAATGATAAGAAACATTACCTGACATCAGATGGAAGATAGCAGTATACATTTCCCAGACTTCCATCGCCTGTTGCTTGCGCGCTTATAATCCACAGTTTTAATAAATTTAATCCAGCGCCTGAGGGGGGGGGCTTTATAATCCAAGAGTTAGGTGATATGCTTATGCCAGAATAATATTCCTAATCCCACACGACTGAAGATCTACACACACACGCACACACATTGCTGTGATTGTAGAAAAAAAGAGAATGATAATCCACTTTTATTTATTTAATTTTTTTTTATTTTAAACACACTTTATTAATTGGTAATGTAAAGAAAACACTACAGAAATCTTCTCTGGGTTTAAAAATAATAGTAAAATACAGTAGCCTATATAGCTGCAGACACTAAGAATTTAACTGTAGATGCCATAACAATAATGGGTGACACTGTATCACTAAATGCCAGCGCTAAAACAATAACTGCTGACAACGTAGCTATCACTGCAGCTACTAAAACAATAACTGCTGACAGTATTACTATAACTGCAGCTACTATAACAATAGCTGCGGACAGTGTAACTATCACTGCAGCTACTATAACAATAGCTGCTGACAGTGTAACTATCACTGCAGCTACTATAACAATAGCTGCTGACAGTGTAACTATCACTGCAGCTACTATAACAAAAGCTGCTGACAGTGTAACTATCACTGCAGCTACTATAACAATAGCTGCTAACAGTGTAACTATAACTGTAAACGGTAGACACTAGGTATTAAAATAATAGCTGCATGCACTACAACAACAACAGCAGACACTATAACTATCACAGCATGTAGTATAACGATAACATCAAACACTATAACTATCACTGAAGTTACTATAACAATACTTTGAACCTATCCCTACAACAAACATCCAAATATTAACACAATTGAACTCCAAAACTTAACTTCGCCGACCGTTACAAGACACAAATATCCCAACATCTAAAAACAACATAAGCCTGACCAATTCACGGCAAGTGGCAACTGTATCGTCTACACAACATTAGCCTGACCAACTCACAGCAAGTGGCAACTGTATCGTCTATACAACATTAGCCTAACCAACTCACGGCAAGTGGCAACTGTATCGTCTACACAACATTAGCCTGACCAACTCACGGCAAGTGGCAACTGTATCGTCTATACAACATTAGCCTAACCAACTCACGGCAAGTGGCAACTGTATCGTCTACACAACATTAGCCTAACCAACTCACGGCAAGTGGCAACTGTATCGTCTACACAACATTAGCCTAACCAACTCACGGCAAGTGGCAACTGTATCGCCTACACAACATTAGCCTGACCAACTCACGGCAAGTGGCAACTGTATCGTCTACACAACATTAGCCTAACCAACTCACGGCAAGTGGCAACTGTATCGTCAACACAACATTAGCCTTACCAACTCACGGCAAGTGACAACTGTATCGTCAACACTCTACATGAATTATCCCCAGGTTCGAGACACTGTTTAAGGCTATATGTACATTACACTTTTAGATTATGTGTACAAAATACATGTTTAGATTATATGTACATTATGAAACCACTGACCTATACAAGAAATCTATCAACATTCTATTTGAAAGTGTATCATGAAGACGGAACGTTACAAACTAATACATTATATAAAGTTTGAATTAATCGTACACAATTTTTGTATCTCAAAAAGCTTTGAACCGAGTCGAGCAGGTCATGTGAAATATTTCAGAGTTTGTGGTAACAAGATTTAGACTTAGTTTATGTAGATTTAAAAAAAAAATCGAAACAAGTTTTATATGACTCAGACTTTTTGCCCATAAAACTAAAATATGTGGGCATTTTACCATTTTGACATTTATTTTTCACAGCACTGTATGCTACAGCATTCAGAGAATCATTTCACAACATTGTACGCTACAGCATTCAGAGAATCATTTCACGACACTGTATGCTACATCATTCAGAGAATCATTTCACGACACTGTATGCTACATCATTCAGAGAATCATTTCACGACACTGTATGCTGCAGCATTCAGAGACTCATTTCACGACACTGTATGCTACAGCATTCAGAGCATCATTACAATGGAAGACTGCTTTTTTTCAGTCATTAATTTAGACCAATCAATTGAAACAAATTTTTGTTTACACAATTCACTCTAAGGATGACATAGTAATCTCTAAGACCAAATATATTTTGCAGTTTCCCTTCTTTCATCCTAACATAGCCGATAGTTCAATGTGACATGGCCGATAGTTCCAATAGACATGGACGATAT